>JAAIUW010000120.1:0-74571 GCA_014851425.1 Senna tora | reverse complement strand
TTTCGCCGATTAGTTTCGAAACTTGATATTCAACAGTTTTCGCCAATGAGTGTTTCGAAAACTTGATTTTCTTGTTGATCAATTTTCGCCAGGGAGTGTTTCAAAAGCATGATATTCATCAGTTTTCGCCAATGAGTGTTTCGAAAACTTGATTTTCTTGTTAACCAGTTTTCGCTGATAAGTGTTTCGAAAAATTGATATTTATCAGTTATCGCCGATGAGTGTTTCGAAAACTTGATATTCATCAATTTTGGACAATGAGTGTTTCGAAAACTTGATTTTCTTGTTAATCAGTTTTAACCTGTGAGTGTTTAGAAAATTTGATATTTATTAGTTTTCGCCAATGAGTGTTTCGAAAAAATGATTTTCTTGTTCATCAGTTTTCCCCGATGAGGGTTTCGAAAACTTGATTTTCTTCATTTTTCGCCGATTAGTGTTTTGGAAACTTTATATTCATCAGTTTTCGCCAATGAGTGTTTCGCAAACTTGATTTTCCTGTTAATCAATTTTCTCCGGTGAGTGTTTCGAAAACTTGATATTCATTAATTTTCCCCGATGAGGGTTTCGAAAACTTGATTTTCTTGTTAATCAGTTTTCGTTGATTAGTGCTTTGGAAACTTGATATTTATCAGTTTTTGCGGGTGAGTGTTTCGAAAACTTGATACTCTTCAGTTTTCGCCAATGAGTGTTTCAAAAACTTGATTTTCTTGTTAATCAATTTTCGCGGACGAGTGTTTCGAAAACTTGATATTCATCAGTTTTTGCCAATGAGTGTTTCGAAAACTTGATTTTCTAGTTAATTAGTTTTTGCCGATGAGTGTTTCGAAAACTTGATATTCATCAGTTTTCGCCGGTGAGTGTTTCGAAAACTTGATATTCGTCAGTTTTTGCCGGAGAGTGTTTCAAAAACTTGATATTCATCAGTTTTCACCAATGAGTGTCTCGAAAATTTGATATTCTTGTTTATCGGTTTTTGCCGATGAGTGTTTCGAAAATTCGATATTCATCAGTTTTTGCGGTGAGTGTTTCGAAAACTTGATATTCAATAGTTTTCGCTAATGAGTGTTTCGAAAACATGATTTTCATCAGTTTTTCGCCAATGAGTGTTTCAAAAACTTGATTTTTCTGTTAATTAGTTTTCGCCAATGAGTGTTTCCAAAACTTGATATTGATCAGTTTTAGCCGATGAGTGTTTTGAAAAATTGATATTCATCAGTTTTCGCTGGTGAGTGTTTCGAAAACTTGATATTCATAAGTTTTTCGCCAATGAGTTTTTCAAAAACTTGCTTTTCCTGTTAATCAGTTTTCGCCGATGAGTGTTTCGGAAACTTGATATTCATCAGTTTTCGCCGATGAGTGTTTCGAAAACTTGATATTCATCAATTTTCGCCAGTGACTATTTCGAAAACTTGATATCCATCAGTTTTCGCCAATGAGTGTTTCGAAAGCTTGATTTTCGCCAATGAGTGTTTCCGAAACTTGATATTGATCAGTTTTCGCCGATGAGTGTTTTGAAAACTTGATATTCATCAGTTTTCTTCGTTGAGTGTTTCCAAAACTTGATATTCATCCATTTTCTCCAATGAGTGTTTTGAAAACTTGATTTTCTTGTTAATCAGTTTTCACCAATGAATGTTTCCAAAACTTGATATTGATTAGTTTTCTCCGTTGAGTGCTTCAAAAACTTGATATTCATCAGTTTTTGCCGGTGTGTGTTTCGAAAACTTGCTTTGCTGGTTAATCAATTTTCGCCGGGGAGTGTTTTAAAATCTTGATATTCATTAGTTTTCTTCATTGAGTGTTTCGAACACTTGATTTTCTTGTTAATCAGTTTTCACCGATGAGTGTTTCGAAAACTTGATATTGATCAGTTTTCATCGGCGGGTGTTTCAAAATCTTGATATTCATCAATTTTCTCCATTGAGTGTTTCGAAAACTTGATTTTCTTATGAATCAGTTTTCGCCATGAGTTTTTCGAAGACTTGATATTCATCAGTTTTTGCCAATGAGTATTTCGAAAACTTGATTTTCTTGTTAATCAGTTTTCGTCGATGAGTGTTTCAAAAACTTGATATTCATCAGTTATCGCCGGTGAGTGTTTCGGAAACTTGATATTCATCAATTTTCGCCAATGAGTGTTTCAAAAAGTAGATTTTCTTGTTAATCAGTTTTCACCAGTGAGTGTATCAAAAATTTGATATTCTTCAGTGTTCGCCAATGAGTGTTTCGAAAACTTGATTTTCTTAGCAATCGAGTTTCGCCGATGAGTGTTTCGAAAACTTGATATTTATCAGCTTTCGCCGGTGAGTGTTTCGAAACATGATATTCATCAGTTTTCGCCAATGATTGTTTCCAAAACTTGATATTGATCTTTTTTCGTCGATGTGTGTTTCGAAAACTTGATATTCATCAGTTTTCGCCGGTGAGTGTTTCGAAAACTTGATATTCATCAGTTTTCGCCAATGAGTGTTTCGAAAATTTGATTTTCTTGTTAATCAGTTTTCGCTGATGAGTGTTTCGAAAACTTGATATTTATCAATTTTCGCCGGTGAGTGTTTCGAAAACTTGATATTCATTAGTTTTCGCCAATGGGTGTTTCAGAAACGTAAGATTCATCAGTTTTCGCCGATGAGTATTTTGAAAACTTGATATTCAACAGTTTTCACCAATGAGTGTTTGGAAAACTTGATTTTCTTGTTAATCAGTTTTCGCCAATGAGTGTTTCAAAAACTTGATATTTATCAGTTTTCATCGGTGAGTATTTTGGAAACATGATATTCATCATTTTTCCCCATTGAGTGTTTCGAAAACTTGATTTTTTTGTTTATCAGTTTTCGCCAATGAGTGTTTCCAAAACATGATATTGATCAATTTTCGCCGATGTGTGTTTCGAAAACTTGATATTCATCTGTTTTCTCCGGTGAGTGTTTCGAAAACTTGATATTGATCAGTTTTCGCCAATGAGTGTTTCGAAAATTTAATTTTCTTGTTAACCAGTTTTCGCCGATGAGTGTTTCGAAAACTTGATTTTCATTAGTTTTCGCCGGTGAGTGTTTCGAAAACTTGATTTTCTTGTGAATCAGTTTTCGTCGATCAGTGTTTCGAAAATTTGATATTCATATCACTTTTCGCCGGTGAGCGTTTCGAAAACTTAATATTCATCAGTTTTCGCCAAAGAGTGTTTCGAAATCTTGATTTTCTTGTTAATCAGTTTTCGCCAATGAGTCTTTCCATAACTTGATATTGATTAGTTTTCGCCGATGAGTGTTTCGAAAACTTGATATTCATGAATTCTCTCCGGTGAGTGTTTCAAAAACTTGATATTCCTCAGTTTTCACCAATGAGTGTTTCGAAAACATGATTTTGTTGTTAATCAGTTTTTGCCAATGAGTGTTTCGAAAACTTGATTTTATTGTTAATCAGTTTTCCCCGATGAGTGTTTCGAAAACTTGATATTCATCAGTTATCACCGGCGAGTGTTTCGGAAACTTGATGTTCAACAATTTTCGCCAATGAGTGTTTCGAAAAACTGATTTTCTTGTTAATCAGTTTTCGAAAAACTTGATATTCATCAGGGTTCGCCAAGGAGTGTTTCAAAAACTTGATTTTCTTGTTAATTAGTTTTCACCGATGAGTGTTTCGAAAATTTGATATTCATCAGCTTTCGCCGGTGATTGTTTCGAAAACTTGATTTTCATCAGTTTTTGGTAATGACTGTTTCGAAAACTTGATATTGATCAGTTTTCGTCAATGAGTGTTTCAAAAACATGATATTCATTAGTTTTCGCCAATGAGTGTTTCAAAAACTTGATATTCATCAGTTTTCGCCAATGAGTGTTTCGAAAACTTGATTTTCTTGTTAATTAATTTTTGCGGATGAGTGCTTTGAAAACTTGATATTCATCAGTTTTTACCAGTGAATGTTTTGAAAACTTGATATTCGTCAGTTTTCGCCAATGAGTGATTCGAAAACTTGATTTTCATGTTAATCAGTTTTCGCCAATGAGTGTTTTGAAAACTTGACATTCATCAGTTTTCGCCGGCAAGTGTTCCAGAAACTTGATATTCATCAGTTTTCACCAATGAGTGTTTCGAAAACTTGATTTTTTTGTTAATCAGTTTTCGCCGATGAGTGTTTCGAAAACTTGATATTCATCAGTTTTCACCGATGATTGTTTCGAAAACATGATACTCATTAGTTTTCGCCAATCAGTGTTTCGAAAACTTGATATAAATCAGTTTTCGCCGGTGAGTGTTTCGATAAATTGATATGCATCAGTTATCGCCAAGAGTTTTCACCAATGGGTGTTTCGAAAACTTGATTTTCTTCTTTATCAGTTTTCGTCGATAAGTGTATCAAAAACTTGATATTCATCAGTTTTCGGCAATGAGTCTTTCCAACACTTGATATTGATCAATTTCCGCCGAAGTGTGTTTCGAAAACTTGATATTCATCAGTTTTCGCCGTTGAGTGTTTCCAACACTTGATATTCATCAGTTTTTGCCAATGAGTGTTTCGGAAACATGATTTTCTTGTTAATCAGTTCTCGCCAATGATTGTTTCGAAAACTTGATATTCATCAGTTTTCGCCGCTGAGTGTTTCGAAAACTTGATTTTCATCAATTCTCGCCAATTGGTATTTCGAAAACCTGATTTTTTTGTCTATCAGTTTTCGCCAATGAGTGTTTCCAAATCTTGATATTGATCAATTTTCGCCGATGTGTGTTTCGAAAACTTGATATTCATCAGTCTTTGCCAGTGAGTGTTTCGAAAGCTTGATATTCATCAGTTTTCGCCAATGAGTGTTTCGAAAACTTGATTTTATTATTAATCAGTTTTCGCCAATGAGTGTTTCCAAAACCTGATATTGATCAGTTTTCGCTAATGAGTGTTTCGAAAACTTGATATTCATCAGTTTTCGCCAATGGGTGTTTCGAAATTTTGATTTTCTTGTTAATCAGTTTACGCCCATGAGTGTTTCGAAAACATGATATTCATCAGTTTTCGCCAATGAGTGGTTCGAAAACTTGATTTCTTGTTAATCAGTTTTCCTCGTTGAGTGTTTGGAAAACTTGATATTCATCAGTTTCGCCGGTGAGTGTTTCGAAAACTTGTTTTCCTTGTCAATCATTTTTCGTCAATGAGTGTTTCAAAAACTTGATATTCATCAGTTTTCGTCTATGATTGTTTCAAAAACTTGATATTCATCAGTTTTCGCCAATGAGTGTTTGGAAAACTTGATATTGATCAGTTTTCGTCGGTGAGTGTTTCAAAAACTTAATATTCATTAGTTTTCGCAGATGAGTGTTTCGAAAACTTGATATTCATCAGTTTTCGCCAATGAGTGTTTCGAAATTTTGATTTTCTTGTTAATCAGTTTACGCCCAAGAGTGTTTAAAAAACTTGATATTCATCAGTTTTCGCCGGTGAATGTTTCAAAAACTTGATATTCATCAGTTTTCGCCAATGAGTGGTTCGAAAACTTGATTTTCTTGTTGATCAGTTTCCGTCGTTGAGTGTTTGGAAAACTTGATATTCATCAGTTTCGCCGGTGAGTGTTTCGAAAATTTGATATTCATCAGTTTTCGCCGTTGAGTGTTTCCAAAACATGATATTCATCAATTTTCGCCGGTGAGTGTTTCGAAAATTTGATATTCATCAGTTTTCGCCGTTGAGTGTTTCTAAAACATGATATTCATCAGTTTTCGTCAATGAGTGTTTCGAAAACTTGATATTGATCAGTTTTCGCTGATGAGTGTTTTAAAAACGTAATATTCAACAATTTTCGCCGGTGTGTGTTTCGAAAACTTGATATTCATCAGTTTTCGCCAATGAGTGTTTCGAAATTTTGATTTTCTTGTTAATCAGTTTTCGCCGATGAGTCTTTCGAAAACTTGCTATTCATTAGCTTTCGCGAATGAGTTATCGAAAACTTGATATTCAACAGTTTTCGCCGATGAGTGTTTCGAAAACTTGATATTCATCATTTTCGCCGGTGAGGGTTTCGAAAACTTGTTTTTCTTGTTAATCATTTTTCGCCGATGAGTGTTTCGAAAACCTGATTTTCTTGTTTATCAGTTGTCACCAATGAGTATTTCCAAAACATGATATTGATCAGTTTTCGCCGATGAGTGTTTTGAAAACTTGATATTCATTAGTTTTCGCCGGTGAGGGTTTCGAAAAGTTGATATTCATTAGTTTTCGCCAGTGAGTGTTTCGAAAACTTGATATTGATCAGTTTTCGCCAATGAGTGTTTCGAAAACTTGATATTCATCAGTTTTCGCCGGTGATTGCTTCGAAAACTTGATATTTATCAGTTTTCGCCAATGAGTGTTTCGAAAATTTAATTTTCTTGTTAATCAGTATTCGCCGATGAGTGTTTTGAAAACTTGATATTCATCAGTTTTCGTCGGTGAGTGTCTCGAAAACTTGATATTAATTAGTTTTCGCCAATGGGTGTTTCGAAAACTTGATTTTCTTGTTAATCAGTATTTGCCAATGAGTGTTTTGAAAACTTAAAATTCACCAGTTTTCGCCGGTGAGTATTTCGGAAACTTGATATTCATCAATTTTCTCCAATGAGTGTTTCGAAAACTTGTTTTTCTTGTTAATCTGTTTTCGCCGATGAGTGTTTCAAAAACTTGATATTCATCAGTTTTTTGCCGGTGAGTGTTCCGAAAACTTGATATTCATCAGTTTTCGCCAGTGTGTGTTTCGAAAACTTGATATTCATCAGTTTTCGCCGATGAGTGTTTCCAAAACTTGATTTTTTTAGTTTATCAATTGTCGCCAATGAGTGTTTCCAAAACTTGATATTCATTAATTTTCGCCGATGTGTGTTTCAAAAACTTGATATTCATCAGTTTTCGCCGGTGAGTGTTTCGAACACTTGATATTCATCAGTTTTCGCCAATGAGTGTTTTCGAAACTTGATATTGATCAATTTTCGCCGATGTGTGTTTTGAATACTTGATATTCATCAGTTTTCGCCGGTGAGTGTTTCAAAAATTTGAAATTCATCAGTGTTGGCAAATGAGTGTTTCGAAAATCTAATTTTCTTGTTAATTAGTTTTCGCCGATGAGTGTTTCGAAAACTTGATTTTTATCAGTTTTCGCCGATGAGTGTTTCGAAAACTTGATATTCATTAGTTTTCGCCAATGGGTGTTCCGAAAACTTGTTTTTCTTGTAAATCAGTATTCGCCAATGAGTGTTTCGAAAACTTAAGTTTCATCAGTTTTCGCCAGTGAGTGTTTCGAAAAAATGATATTCATCAGTTTTTAACCATGAGTGTTTTGAACACTTGATTTTCTTGTTAATCTGTTTTTGCGGATGAGTGTTTCAAAAACTTGATATTCATCAGTTTTTTGACGGTGAGTGTTTCGAAAACTTGATATTCATCAATTTTCGCCAATGAGTGTTTCGAAAACATGATATTGATCAGTTTTCGCCGGTGAGTATTTCGAAAACTTGATATTCATCAGTTTTCGCCAAAGAGTGTTTCGAAAACTTGATATTCTAGTTTATCAATTTTCGCCATTGAGTATTTGCAAAACATGATATTGATCAATTGTCGCCGATGGGTGTTTCCAAAACATGAAATTCATCAATTTTTTTTGGTGAGTGTTTCGAAAAATTGATATTCAGCAGTTTTCGCTGAAGAGTGTTTCAAAAACTTGATATTCATCAGTTTTTAGTCAATGAGTGTTTCGAAAACTTGATTATCTTGTTAATCAGTTTTCGCCAATGAGTGTTTCCAAAACTTGATATGGATCTATTTTCGCTGATGAGTGTTTTGAAAACTTCATACTCATCTGTTTTCGCCAATGAGTGTGTCGAAAACATGATTTTTTGTTTATCAGTTTTCGCCAATGAGTGTTTCCAAAACTTGATATTGATCAATTTTCGCCGATGAGTGTTTCAAAAACGTGAAATTCATCAGTTTTCGCCAATGAGTGTTTCAAAAATTTGATTTTCTTGTTAATCAATTTTTGCCAATGAGTGTTTCGAAAACTTCATTTTCATCAGTTTTCGCCGGTGACAGTTTTTAAAACTTGATATTCGTTAGTTTTCGCCAATGGGTGATTCGAAAACTTGATTTTCTTGTTAATCAATTTTCACCAATGAGTGTTTCGAAAACTTAAGATTCATCGGTTTTAGCCGATAAGTGTTTCGAAAATTTGATATTCAACAGTTGTTACCAATGAGTGTTTAGAAAACTTGATTTTCTTGTTAATCAGTTTTCGCCGGTGAGTGTTTCGAAGACTTGATATTCATTAGTTTTCGCCGATGAGTGTTTCGAAAACAGGATATTCATCAATTTTCGCCAATGAGTGTTTCGAAAACATGATATTAATCAGTTTTCGCCAATGAGTCTTTCGAAAACTTGATTTTCTTGTTGATTAGTTTTCGCCGATGAGTGTTTCGATAAACTGATATTCATCAGTTTTCGTCAATGATTGTTTCGAAAACATGATATTCATCAGTTTTCGCCGATGAGATTTTTGAAAAATTGATATTCATTAGTTTTCGCCGATGATTGTTTCGAAAACATGATATTCATCAGTTTTCGTCGTGAAGTGTTTCGAAAACTTGATATTCATCAGTTTTCGCCAATGAGTGTTTCGAAAACTTGATTTTCTTGTGAATCAATTTTCGCCTATGAGTGTTTCAAAAACTTGATATTCATTAGTTTTTGTTAATGAGTGTTTCAAAAACTTGATATTCATCAGTTTTTGCCAATGAGTGTTTCAAAAACTTGATTTTCTTGTTAATCAGTTTTCGTCGATGAGTGTTTCGAAAACTTGATATTCATCAATTATCGCCGATGAGTGTTTCAGCAAATAGATATTCATAAGTTTTCGACAATGAGTGTTTCGAAAACTTGATTTTCTCGTTAATCTGTTTTTGCCGATTAGTGTGTCGGAAACTTGATATTCAACAGTTTTCGCCAGTGAGTGTTTCGAAAACTTGATTTTCTTGTTAATCAGTTTTCGCCGATGAGTGTTTCAAAAACTTGATATTCATCAGTTTTCGCCGGTTAGTGATTTAAAAACTTGATATTCATCAGTTTTCACGAATGAGTGTTTCAAAAACTTGATTTTCTTGTTATTCAGTTTTCGCTGATGAGTGTTTCAAAAACTTGATATTCATTAGTTTTCGCCGATGAGTGTTTCGGAAACTTGATATTCATCAGTTTTCGCCGATGAGTGTTTCAAAAACATGATTTTCTTGTTAATCAGTTTTCACCGATGAGTGTTTCGAAAAAGGGATATTCATAAGTTTTCGCAAATGTGTGTTTCGAAAACTTGATATTCAATAGTTTTCACCGATGAGTGTTTCAAAAACTTGATATTCATCAGTTTTCGCCAATGAGTGTTTCGAAAATTTTGATTTTCTTGTTAGTCACTTCTCGCCGATGAGTGTTTCGAAAAATTGATATTCAACAGTTTTCGCCGGTGAGTGTTCCGAAAACTTGATACTCATCAGTTTTTGTGAATCAGTGTTTCGAAAACATGATTTTCTTGTTAATCAATTTTCGTCGATGAGTGTTTCGAAAACTTGATCTTCATCAGTTTTTACCGGTGAGTGTTTCGAACACTTGATATTCATCAGTTTACGCCAATGAGTGATTCGAAAACTTGATTTTCTTGTTAATCAGTTTTCGCCAATGAGTGTGTCTAAAACTTGATATTCATCATTTTTCGCTGGTGAGTGTTTCGAATTTTCGCCGATTAGTGTTTCGAAAACTTGATATTCATCAGTTTTCGTCGGTGAGTGTTTCGAAAACTTGATATTCATTAGTTTTCGCCAATGAGTGTTTGGAAAACTTGATTTTCTTGTTAATCAATTTTCGCCGATGACTGTTTCAAAAAATTGATATTCATCAGTTTTCGCGGATGAGTGTTTCGGAAACTTGATATTCATCAGTTTTCGCCCATGAGTGTTTGGAAAAGTTGATTTTCTTGTTAATCAGTTTTCGCCGATGAGTATTTCGAATACTTGATATTCATCAGTTTTTACCGATGACTGTTTCGAAAACTTGATATTCATCAGGTTTCGCCGATGAGTGTTTCGAAAACTTGATTTTCATGTTAATCAATTTCCGCCGATGAGTGTTTCGAAAACTTGATATTTATCAGTTTTCGCCGATGAGTGTTTCAGAAACTTGATATTTATTAGTTTTTGCCAGTAAGTGTTTCAAAAACTTGATTTTCTTGTTAATCAGTTTTCGCCGATGAGTGTTTCGAAAACTTGAAAATCATCAGTTTTCGTCGGTGAGTGTTTCGAAAACTTGATATTCATCAGTTTCCGCCAGTGAGTGTTTCGAAAACTTGATATTCATCAGTTTTCGTCAGTGAGTGTTCCAAAAACATGATATTCATCAGTTTTCGCCAATGAGTGTTCCGAAAACTTGATTTTCTTGTTAATCAGTTTTCACCGATGAGTGTTTCAAAAACTTGATATTCATCAGTTTCTGACGTTGAGTGTTTTGAAAACTTGATCTTCATCAGTTTTCGCCGGGGAGTGTTTTGAAAAAAACTTGATATTCAACAGTTTTCGCCAGTGAGTGTTCCAAAAACATGATATTCATCAGTTTTCACCAATGAGTGATTCGAAAACTTGATTTTCTTGTTAATCAGTTTTCGCCGACGAGTGTTTCAAAAACTTGATATTCATCAGGTTTCGCCAAGGATTATTTCGAAAACTTAATTTTCTAATTAATCAGTTTTTGCTGATGAGTGGTTCGAAGACTTGATATTCATTAGTTTTCACTGATTCATGTGTCGGAAACTTGACATTCATCAGTTTTCGCCGACGAGTGTTTCGAAAACTTGATATTCATCAGTTTTCGCCGGTGACTGTTTTGGAAACATGATAGTCATCATTTTTCGCCGGTCAGTGTTTCGAAAATTTGATATTCATCAGTGTTCGCTAATGAGTGTTTCATATACTTGAATTTCTTGTGAATCAATTTTCGCCGATTAGTGTTTCGAAAACTTGATATTCATCAGTTTTCGCCGGTGAGTGTTTCGAAAACTTGATATTCATCAGTTTTCGCCAATGAGTGTTTCTAAAACTTGATATTCTTGTTAATCAGTTTTCGCTGTTGAGTTTTTGAAAAACTTGATATTCATCAATCAGTTTTTCGCCAACGAGTGTTTCAAAAACTTTATTTTCTCGTTAATCAGTTTTTGCCGATTAGTGTTTCGAAAATGTGATATTCATCAGTTTTTGTCTGTAGGTGTTTCAAAAACTTGATATTCATCAGTTTCCGTCACTGAGTGTTTCGAAAACTTGATTTTTTTGTTAATTAGTTTTCGCCGATGAGTGTTTCGAAAACATGATTTTCTTGTTTATCAGTTTTCGCCGATCAGTGTTTCAAAAACTTGATATTCATCAGTATTCTCCGATTAGTGTTTCGAAACTTGATATTCATCAGTTTTCGCCAAAATTGTTTCGAAAACTTGATTTTCTTGTTATTCAGTTTTCGCCGATGAGTGTTTCGAAAACTTGATATTCATCAGGTTTCGCCAATGAGTGTTTTGAAAATTTGATTTTCTTTTTCATCAGTTTTCGCTGATTAGTGTTTCGAAAACTTGATATTTATCAGTTTTCGCCGGTGGGTGTTTCAAAAACTTGATATTTATCAGTTTTTGTCATTGAGTGTTTCAAAAACTTGATATTCATCTGTTTTCGCCAATGAGTGTTTGGAAAATTTGTTTTTCTTGTTAATCAGTTTTCACCGATGATTGTTTTGAAAACTTGATATTCATCAATTTTCGTCGGAGAGTGTTTCGACCACTTTATATTTATCAGTCTTCGCCAATGAGTGTTTCGAAGACTTGATTTTCTTGTTAATCAGTTTTTGCCGGTGAGTGTTTCAAAAACTTGATATTCATGAGTTTTCGCCAATGAGTATTTCGTAAACTTGATTTTCTTGCTAGTCAGTTTTCGCTAATGAGTGATTCCAAAACTTAATATTGATCAATTTTCGCCGATGAGTGTTTCAAAAACTTGATATTCATTAGTTTTCGCAGTTGAGTGTTTTCAAAACTTGATTTTCTTGTTAATCAGTTTTCGCCGATGAGAGTTTCGAAAACTTGATATTCATTAGTTTCTGCCCATTAGTGTTTCGAAAACTCGATATTTATCAGTTTTCACCAATGAGTGTTTCGAAAACTTGATTTTCTTTTAAATCAGTTTTCGCCGATGAGTGTTTCGAAAACATGATATTCATTAGTTTTCGCCGATTTTTGTTTCGGACACTCGATATTCATTAATTTTTGGCAATTAGTGTTTCAAAAACTTGATTTTCTTGTTAATCAGTTTTCGTCGACCTGTGTTTCGAAAACTTGATATTCACCTGTTTTCGCCAATGAGTGTTTCAAAAACATGATTTTCTTGTTAAACAGTTTTCGCCAATGAGTGTTTGCAAAACTTGATATTGCTCAATTTTCGCCGATAAGTGTTTCCAAAACTTGAAATTCATCAGTTTTCGCCGGTGAGTGTTTCGAAAACTTGATACTCATTAGTTTTCGCCAATGAGAGTTTGAAAACTTGATTTTCTTGTTAATCAGTTTTCGCCGATGAGTGTTTCAAAACCTTGATATTCATCAGTCTTCGCCAATGAGTGTTTCGAAAACTTGATTTTCTTGTTAATGAGTTTTTGCCGATGAGTGTTTCAAAATCTTGATATTTATCAGTTGTCACCGGTGAGTGTTTCAAAAACTTGATTTTCTTGTTAATCAGTATTCGCCAATGAGTGATTCCAAAACTTGATATTGATAAGTTTTCGCCGATGACTGTTTCGAAAACTTGATATTCATTAGTTTTTGTCCGGTGAGTGTTTCGAAAACTTGATTTTCTTGTTAATCAGTTTTCGCTGTTGAGTGTTTCAAAAACTTGATATTCATCAATTTTCGCCAATGAGTGTTTCGAAAACTTTATTTTCTTGTTAATCAGTTTTCGAAAACTTTATATTCATTAGTTTTCACCGATCAGTGTTTCGAAAACATGATATTCATTAGTTTTCGCCAATGAGTGTTTTGAAAACTTGACTTTCTTGTTAATCAATTTTCGCCGATGAGTGTTTCGAAAACTTGATATTCATAATTTTTCGCCGATTAGTGTTTCAGAAACTTGATATTCATCAGTTTTTACCAATGAGTGTTTAGAAAACTTGATTTTCTTGTTAATCAGTTTTCGCCGATGAGTGTTTCGAAAACTTGATATTCATCTGTTTTCGTCGGTGAGTGTTTCAAAACTTGATTGATCAGTTTTCGCCGATGAGTGTTTCCAAAACTTGATATTCATCAATTTTCGCCGGTAAGTGTTTCGAAAACTTGTTATTCATCAATTTTCGCCAATGAGTGTTTCGAAAATTTGATTTTCTTAATCAGTTTTCTCCGATGACTGTTTCGAAAACATGATATTCATCAGTTTTCGCCGGGGAGGGTTTCGAAAACTTCATATTCATCAGTTTTCACAAATGGATATTTCGAAAACTTGAATTTCTTGTTATTCAGTTTTCGCCGATGAGTATTTCGAAAACTTGTTTATCTAGTAATTTAGTTTTCACCGATGAGTGTTTCGAAAATTTGATTTTGTTCTTAATTAATTTCGCAGATGAGTGTTTCGGAAACTTGATATTCATCAGTTTTCGCCAATGAGTGTTTCAAAAACTTAGTTTTCTTTTTCATCAGTTTTCGCCGATTAGTGTTTCGAATATTTGATATTCATCAGTTTTCGCCGGTGGGTGTTTCAAAAACTTGATATTCATCAGTTTTCGCCATTGAGTGTTTCGAAAACTTGATATTCATCAGTTTTCACCAATAAGTGATACGAATACTTGATATTCATCAATTTCCGCCAATGAGTGTTTTTAAAACTTGATTTTCTTGTCTATCAGTTTTCACGGGTGAGTGTTTCGAAAAATTGATATTCAACAGTGTTCGCCAATGAGTGTTTCGGAAACTTGATTTTCTTGATAATCAGTTTTCACAGTGAGTGTTTCAAAAACTTGATATTCATCAGTTTTCGCCAACGAGTGGTTCGAAAACTTGATTTTCTTGTTAATCAATTTTCGTCGATGAGTGTTTTGAAAACTTGATATTCATCAATTTTCTTCGGTGAGTGTTTCGAAAACTTGATATTCATCAATTTTCGCCAATGAGTGTTTCGAAAACTTGATTTTCTTGTTAATGAGTTTTTCCTGGTGAGTGTTTCAAAAAGTTGATATTCATCAGTTTTCGCCAATGGGTATTTCGAAAACTTGATTTTCTTGTTAATCAGTTTTCGCCAATGAGTGATTCCAAAACTTGATATTCATCATTTTTCGCCGAATAGTGTTTCGGAAACATGATATTCATCAGTTTTCGTAAATGAGTGTCTTGAAAACTTGATTTTCTTGTTAATGAGTTTTCGCCGATGAGTGTTTCGAAAACTTGATATTCATCAGTTTTCGCCGGTGAGTGTTTCGAAAACTTGATATTCATCTATTTTCGCCAATGAGTGTTTCAAAAACTTGATTTTCCTGTTAATTTGTTTTCGCCAATGAGTGTTTCAAAAATTTGATATTCATCAGTTTTCGCTAGTGAGTGTTTCAAAAACTTGATATTCATTAGTTTTCGCCGGCGAGTGTTTCGACAACTTGAGATTCATCAGTTTTCACCAATGAGTGTTTCAAAAACTTGATTTTCTTGTTAATCAGTTTTCGCCGATGAGTGTTTCGAAAACTTGATATTTATCAGTTTTCGCCGGTGAGTGTTTCAAAATCTTGACATTCATTAGTTATCGCCAATGAGTGTTTCGAAAACATGATTTTCTTGTTAATCAGTTTTCGCCGATGAGTGTTTCGAAAACTTGATATTCATCAGTTTTCGCCGGTGAGTGTTTCAAAAACTTGATATTCATCTGTTTTCTGCATTGAGTGTTTTGAAAACTTGATTTTCTTGTTAATCATTTTTCACTGATGAGTGTTTTGAAAACTTGATATTCATCAGTTTTCAAGAATGAGTGTTTCGAAAATTTGATTTTCTTGTTAAACATTTTTCACTGATGAGTGTTTTGAAAACTTGATATTCATCAGTTTTCGAGAATGAGTGTTTCGAAAATTTGATTTTCTTGTTAAACATTTTTCACCGATGAGTGTTTCAAAAACTTGATATTCATCAGTTTTCGCCGGTGAGTGTTTCGAACACTTTATATTCATCAGTCTTCGCCAATGAGTGTTTCGAAAACTTGATTTTCTTGTTAATCAGTTTTCGATGATTAGTGTTTCGAAAACTTGATATTCATCAGTTTTCGTCGGTTAGTCTTTCGAAAACTTGATATTCATCAGTCTTCGCCAATGTGTGTTTCGAAAACTTGATTTTCTTGTTAATCGGTTTTCTACGACGAGTGTTTCGAAAACTTGATATTCATCAATTTTCACCGGTAACTGTTTCAAAAACTTGATTTTCTTGTTAATCAGTTTTCGCCGATGAGGGTTTCGAAAACTTGATACTCATCAGTTTTCGCTGGTGAGTGTGTCAAAGTCATGATATTCATCAGTTTCCGCCAATGAGTGTTTCCAAAACTTGATATTGATCAGTTTTTGCCGATGAGTGTTTCGAAAACTTGATATTCATCAGTTTTTGCCGGAGAGTGTTTCAAAAACCTGATTTTCTTGTTAATCATTTTTCACCGTGGAGTGTTTCTAAAACATGATATTTATCAATTTTCGCCAATGAGTGTTTCGAAAACATGATTTTCTTGTTAATCAGTTTTCGCCGATTAGTGTTTCGAAAACTTCATATTCATCAGTATTCGCCGGTGGGTGTTTCAAAAACATGATATTCATCACTTTTCGCATTTGAGTGTTTCGAAAACTTTACTTTCTTGTTAATCATTTTTCGCCGATGAGTGTTTTGAAAACTTGATATTCATCAGTTTTCGCCAATGACTGTTTCGAAAACTTCATTTTCTTGTTAATCAGTTTTCACCAATGAGTGTTTCCAAAACTTGATATTGATATGTTTTTGCCGATGAGTGTTTACAAAACTTGATATTCATCAGTTTTCGTCGGTGAGTGTTTCGAAAACTTGATATTCATCAGTTTTCGCCAATGAGCGCTTCGAAAATTTGATTTTCTTGTTAATTAGATTTTGCCGATGAGTGTCTCAGAAACTTTCTATTAATCATTTCTCGCCGATGAGTCTTTCCAAAATTTGATATTCATCAGTTTTCGCCGGTGGGTGTTTCAAAAACTTGATATACATAAGTTTTAGCCATTGACTATTTCGAAAACTTGATTTTCTTGTTAATTAGTTTTTGCCGATGAGTGTTTCGAAAACTTGTTATTCATCAGTTTCCACCGGTGACTATTTTGAAAACTTGATTTTCTTGTTAATCAGGTTTCGCAGATGAGTGTTTCGAAAACTTCATATTCATCAGTTTTCACCGGTGAGTGTTTCGAAAACTTGATATTCATCAATATTTGCCAATGAGTGTTTCGAAAACTTGATTTTCTTGTTAATCATTTTTCGCCAATGAGTGTATCCAAAATATGATATTGATCAGTTTTCGCCGGTGAGTGTTTTGAAAACTTGATATTCACCAGTTTTTGCCGGTGAGTGTTTCGAAAACTTGATATTCATCAGTTTTCGCCAATGAGTGTTTCGAAAACTTGATTTTCTTGTTAATCAGTTTTCGCCGGTGAGTGTTTCGAAAATTTGATTTTCTTGTTAATCAGTTTTCCCCGATGAGTGTTTCGAAAACTTGATATTCATGAGTTTTCGCCGAAGCGTGTTTCGAAAACTTGATATTTATCAGTTTTGCCAATGGGTGTTTCGAAAACTTGATTTTCTTGTTAATCAGTTTTCGCCGATGAGTGTTTCGAAAACT
The DNA here is from genome assembly GCA_014851425.1 of Senna tora. NCBI lineage: Eukaryota > Viridiplantae > Streptophyta > Magnoliopsida > Fabales > Fabaceae > Senna > Senna tora. The sequence continues at coordinate 57,684 of JAAIUW010000120.1, read as the reverse complement.
TGATATTCATCAGTTTTCGCCGATGAGTGTTTCGGAAACTTGATATTCATTAATTTTTGCCAATGAGTGTTTCAAAAACATGATTTTCTTGTTAATCAGTTTTCGCCAATGAGTGTTTCAAAAACTTGATATTCATCAGTTTTTGTCAATGAGTGTTTCGAAAACTTGATATTCATCAGTTTTTACCAATGAGTGTTTTGAAAACTTGATTTTCTTGTTAATCAGTTTTCGCCGATGAGTGTTTCGAAAACTTGATATTCATTAATTTTTGCCGATGAGTGTTTCAGAAACATGATATTCTTCAGTTTTTGCCAATGAGTGTTTCGAAAACTTGATTTTCTTGTTGATCAGTTTTCGCTGATGAGTGTTTTGAAAACTTGATATTCATTAGTTTTCACCGGTGACTATTTCGAAAACGTGATTTTCTTGTTAACTAGGTTTCGTCGATTAGTGTTTCGAAAACTTCATATTCATCAGTTTTCACCGGTGAGTGTATCGAAAATTTGATATTCATCAGTTTTTGCCGGCGAGTCTTCCGAAAACTTTAGATTCATCCGTTTTTGCCAATGATTGTTTCAAAGACTTGATTTTCTTGTTAATCAATTTTCACCGATGAATGTTTCGAAATCTTGATATTCATCAGTTTTCGCCGATGAGTGTTTTGAAAACTTGATATTCATCAGTTTTTGCCAATGAGTGTTTCGAAAACTTGATTTTCTTGTTAATCAGTTTTCACTAGTAAGTGTTTCAAAAATTTGATTTTCTTGTTAATCAGTTTTTGCTGATGAGTTTTTCGGAAACTTGATATTCATCAGTTTTCGCTGGTGAGTGTTTCGAAAATTTGATATACATCGGTTTTCGCCAAAGAGTGTTTCGAAAACTTGATTTTCTTCTTAATCAGTTTTTGCCGATGACTGTTTCGAAAAGTTGATATACATCAGTTCTCGCCGGTGACTGTTTCGAAAACTTGATATACATCAGTTTTCACCAATGAGTGTTTCGAAAACTTGATTTTCTTAGTAATCAGATTTCACCAATGAGTGTTTTCGAAACTTGATTATGATCCGTTTTCGCCGATGAGTCTTTCCAAAACTTGATATTCATTAGTTTTCGCCTGTGAGTGTTTCGAAAACTTGATATTCATCAGTGTTCGCTGATGAGTGTTTCAAAAACTTGATTTTCTTGTTAATCAGTTTTCGCCGATGAGTCTTTCGAAAACTTGATATTCATCAGTTTTCACTGGTGACTGTTTCGAAAACTTGATGTTCTTGTTAATCAGTTTTCGCCGATCAGTGTTCCGAAAACTTGATATTCATCAGTTTTCTCCGGTGAGTGTTTCGAAAACTTGATATTCATAAGTTTTTGCCAATAAGTGTTTCGAAAACTTGATTTTCTTGTTAATCAGTTTTCGCCGATGAGTGTTTCAAAAACTTGATATTCATCAGTTTTCTCCGGTGAGTGTTTCGAAAAGTTGATATTCATCACTTTTTGCCAATAAGTGTTTCGAAAACTTGATTTTCTTGTTAATCAGTTATCGCAGATGAGTGTTGCGAAAACATGATATTCATCAGTTTTCGTCGGTGAGTGTTTCGAAAACTTGATATTCATTTGTTTTCGCCCTTGAGTGTTTCAAGAAGATGATATTCATAAGTTTTCGCCAATGAGTGTTTCAAAAACTTGATTTTCTAGTTAATTAGTTTTCGCCGATGAGTTTTTGGAAAACTTGATATTCAACAGTTTTCGCTGATGGGTGTTTCAAAAACTTGATATTCATCTATTTTCGCCATTGAGTGTTTCGAAAACTTGATTTTCTTGTTAATCAGTTTTCGCCGGTGAGTGTTTCAGAAACTCGATATTCATCGGTTTTCGCCGATTAGTGTTTCGAGAACCTGATATTAAATAATTTTCGTCAATGAGTGTTTCGAAAACTTATTTTCTTGTTAATCAGTTTTCGCCGATGAGTGTTTCGGAAACTTGATATTCATCAGTTTTCGCCGGTGAGTGTTTCGAAAACTTGTTAATCATCAGTTATCGCGAACGAGTGTTTCGAAAACTTCATTTTCTTGTTAATCAATTTTCGCCGATGAGTTTTTCGAAAACTTGATATTCAATAGTTTTCGCCAATGAGTGCTTCGAAAATTTGATTTTCATGTTACTCAGTTTTCGCAAATGAGTGCTTTGAAAACTTGATATTCAATAGTTTTCGCCGATGAGTGTTTCTAGAACTTGATATTGATCGGTTTTCGCCGGTGACTGTTTCGGAAACTTGATATTCATCAGCTTTCGACAATGAGTGTTTCCAAATCATGATTTTCTTGTTAATCAGTTTTCGCCGATGAGTATTTCGAAAACTTGATATTTATCAGTTTTCGCCAATGAGTGTTTCGAAAGCTTGATTTTCTTGTTAATCAGTTTTCGCCGATGAGTGTTTCGAAAACTTGATACTCATCAGTTTTCGCCGGTGAGTGTTTTGGAATCTTGATATTCATCAGTTTTCGCCACTGAGTGTTTCGAAAACATGATATTCATCAGTTTTCGCCAGTGAGTGTTTCAGAAACTTGATGTTCATCAATTTTCGCCAATGAGTGCTTCTGAAATTTGATTTTCTTGTTAATTAGTTTTCGCCGGGGAGTGTTTCTGAAACTTGATATTCATCAATTTTCGCCAATGAGAGTTTCGAATACTTGATTTTCTTGTTAATCAGTTTTCACTGGTGAGTGTTTCAGAAACTTGAAATTCATCAGTTTTCGCCGATTAGTGTTTCGAAAACTTGATGTTCATCAGTTTTCGCCAATGAGTGTTTCGAAAACTTGATATTCATCCGTTTTCGCTAATGAAAGTTTCGAAAACTTGACTTTCTTATTAATCAGTTTTCGCAGGTGAGTGTTTCGAAAACTTGATATTCATCAGTTTTCACCGGTTAGTGTTTCTAAAACATGATATTCTTGGGTTTTCATCAATGAGTGTTTCGAAAACTTGATTTTCTTGTTAATCAGTTTTCATCGATGAGTGTTTCGAAAACTTGATATTCATCAGTTTCCCCAACGAGTGATTCGAAAATTTGTTTTTCTTGTTAATCAGTTTTCGCCAATGAGTGTTTCCATAACTTGATATTGATCAGTTTTCGCCGATGAGTGTTTCGAAAACGTGATATTCATCGGTTTTTGTCGATATGTGTTTCGAAAACTTGATATTCATCAGTTTTCGCCGGTGAGTGTTTCGAAAAGTTGATATTCATCAGTTTTCACCAATGAGTGTTTCGAAAATTGGATATTCTTGTTAATCAGTTTTCGCCGATGAGTGTTTTGAAAACTTGATATTCATTAGTTTTCCCCAGTGAGTGTTTCGTTAAGTTGATATTCATAAGTTTTCGGCAATGATTGTTTCGAAAACTTGATTTTCTTGTTAATAAGTTTTCGCCGATGAGTGTTTCGAAAACATGATATTCATCAGTTTTTGTCGGTGAGTGTTTTGAAAATTTGATATTCATTAGTTTTCGCCGGTGAGTGTTTTAAAATTAGTTTTCGCCGATGAGAGTTTGGAAAACTTGATATTCATCAATTTTCGCCGATGGGTGTTTCAAAAACTTGATATTCATCAGTTTTCGCCATTGAGTGTTTCGAAAACTTGATTTTCTTGTTATTCAGTATTCGCCGATGAGGTTTTGAAAACTTGATATTCATTAGTTCTCGCCGGTGGGTGTTTCGAAAATTTGATATTCATCAGTTTTCGACAATGTGTGTTTCGAAAACTTGATTTTCTTGTAAATCAGTTTTCACCGATTAGTGTTTCAAAAACTTGATATTCATCAGTATTCGCTGGTGAGTGTTTCGAAAACATGATATTCATCTGTTTTCGCCGGTGAGTGTTTCGAAAACTTGATTTTCTTCTTAATTAGTTTTCGCCGATGAGTGTTTCGAAAACTTGATATTCATTTGTTTTCGCCGGTAAGTGTTTCGAATACTTGATAATCATCAGTTTTCACCAATGAGTGTTTCGAAAACTTGATATTCATCAGTTTTTGCCGGTGAGTATTTCGAAAACTTGATATTCATAAGTTTTCGCCAACGACTTTTTCGAAAACTTGATTTTCTTCTTAATTAGTTTTCGCCAATGAGTGTTTCGGCTCATGATATTCATCAATTTTCACCGATTAGTGTTTCGGAGACTTGATATTCATCAGTTTTCGCCAATGAGTGTCTCGAAAACTTGATTTTCTTGTTAATCAGTTTTCGCCGATGAGTGTTTCGAAAACTTGATATTCATCAGTTTTCAACGGTGACTGTTACGAAAACTTGATTTTCTTGTTAATCAGGCTTCCCCGATGAGTGTTTCAAAAACTTGATATTCATCAGTTTTCGGCGATGAGTGTTTCGAGAACTTGATATTCATCAGTTTTCGCCGGTGAGTGTTTTCGAAAACTTGATATTCATCAGTTTTCACCAATGAGTGTTTCGAAAATTTGATTTTCTTGTTTATCAGTTTTCGCTGATAAGTGTTTCGAAAACTTGATATTCATCAGTTTTCGCCGGTGACTATTTCGGAAACTTGATATTCATCAGTTTTCAACAATGAGTGTTTCGAAATCTAGATTTTCTTGTTAATCAGTTTTCGCCAATGAGTCTTTCGAAAACTTAATATTCATCAGTTTTCACCTGTGAGTGTTTTGAAAACTTGATATTCATCAGTTTTCGTCAATGAGTGTGTCGAAAACTTGATTTTCTTGTTAATCAGTTTTCGCCGGTGAGTGTTTCGGAAAGTTGATATTCATCAGTTTTCGCCGGTGAGTGTTTCGAAAACTTGATAATCATCAGTTTTCGCCAATGAGTGTTTCGAAAACTTGATTATCATTTTAGTCAGTTTTCGCCGATAAGTGTTTTGAAAACTTGATATTCATCAGTTTTCGCCAATGAGTGTTTCGAAAATTTGATTTTCTTGTTAATCCATTTTCGCCGATGACTGTTTCGAAAACTTGATACTCATTAGTTTTCGCCAATGAGTGTTTCGAAAACTTGATTTTCTTGTTAATCAGTTTTCGCCAATGAGTGTTTCCATGACTTGGTATTGATCAGTTTTCGCCGATGAGTGTTTCAAAAACTTGATAGTCATCAGTTTTTGCCGGTGACTGTTTCGAAAACTTCATTTTGTTGTTAATCATTTTTCGCCGATGAGTGTTTCGAAAAATTTATATTCATCAGTTTTTGCCGGTGAGTGTTTCGAAAACTTGATAATTATCAATTTTCGCTAATGAGTGTTTCGAAAACTTGATTATCATTTTAGTCAGTTTTCACCGATAAGTGTTTTGAAAACTTGATATTCATCAGTTTTCGCTGGTGAGTGTTTCGAAAACTTGATATTCATCAGATTTCGCCAATGAGTGTTTCGAAAATTTGATTTTCTTGTTAATCAATATTCGCCGATGACTGTTTCGAAAACTTGATACTCATTAGTTTTCGCCAATGAGTGTTTCGAAAAACTTGATTTTCTTGTTAATCAGTTTTCGCCAATGAGTGTTTCCTTGACTTGGTATTGATCAGTTTTCGCCGATGAGTGTTTCAAAAACATGATAGTCATCAGTTTTGGCCAGTGACTGTTTCGAAAACTTGATATTCGTCAGTTTTCGCCAATAAGTGTTTCGATAATTTGATTTTCTTGTTAATCAGTTTTCACCGATGAGTGTTTCGAAAAGTTGATATTCATCAATTTTCGCCGGTGAGTGTTTCAAAAACTTGATATTCCTCAGTTTTCGCCAATGTGTGTATCGAAAATTTGAATTTCTTGTTAATCAGTTTTCGCCGATGAGTGTTTCGAAAACTTGATATTCATCAGTTTTCGCCGGTGAGTGTTTCGAAAACATGATATTCATCAGTCTTCGCCATTGAGAGTTTCAAAAACTTGATTTTCTTGTTAATCAGTTTTCGCCGGTGAGTGTTTCGAAAAGAGGATATTAATCAATTTTCGCCGACGAGTGTTTCAAAAACTTGATTTTCTTGTTAATTAGTTTTCGTGGAAGAATGTTTCGACAACTTGATATTCATCAGTTTTCATCAGTGAGTGTTTCCAAAACTTGATATTGATCAGTTTTCACCAATGAGTGTTTTGAAAACTTGATTTTTGCTCGTTAATCTGTTTTCGCCAATGAGTGTTTCCAAAACTTGATATTGATCAGTTTTCGCAGATGAGTGTTTCGAAAACTTGATATTCATCAGTTTTCGCTGGTGGGTGTTTTAAAAACTTGATATTCATCGGTTTTCGCCATTGAGTGTTTAGAAAACTTTATTTTCTTGTTAATCATTTTTCGCCGATGAGTGTTTCGAAAACTTGATATTCATCAGTTTTCGCCGGTGAGTGATTCGAAAACTTGATGTAATCATCAATTTTCGCCAATGAGTGTTTCGAGAACTTGATATTCATCAGTTTTCGCCAAAGAGTGGTTCGAAAACTTGATTTTCTTCTTAATCATTTTTCACCGATGAGTGTTTCGAAAACTTGATATTCTTCGGTTTTCGCCGGTGAGTGTTTGGAAAACATGATAATCATCAATTTTCGCCAATTAGTGTTTCGAAAACTTGATTTTCTTGTTAATCAGTTTTCGCCAGTGAGTGTTTCGAAAACTTGATATTCATCAGTTTTCACCGATGAGTGTTTCAAAAACTTGATATTCATCAGTTTTCGCCAATGAGTGTTTCGAAAACTTGATTTTCTTGTTCATCATTTTTCGCTGGTTAGTATTTCAAAAACTTGATATTCATTAATTTTTGCCGGTGAGTGTTTTGAAAACATGATTTTCTTGTTAATTAATTTTCGCCAATGAGTGTTTCAAAAACTCGATATTCATCAGTTTTCGCTTATGAGTATTTCGAAAACATGATATTCATCAGTTTTCGCTGGTGAGTGTTTTGAAAACTTGATATTCATCAGTTTCGCCGGTGAGTGTTTCGAAATCTTGATTTTTTTTGTTAATCAGCTTTCGCTAATGAGTGTTTCCAAAACTTGATATTGATCAGTTTTAGCAGATGAGTGTTTCGAAAACTTGATATTCATTAGTTTTTGCCATCAAGTCTTCGAAACATTCACCGGCGAAAATTGATCAATATCAAGTTTTCGAAACACTCATATGCAAAAATTGATTAACAAGAAAACCAAGTTTTCGAAACACTCACCGGCGAAAACTAATAAATATAAAATTTTTGAAACACTCACCGGCGAAAACTGATCAATATCAAGTTTTCGAAACAAACATTGACAAAAATTCATTAACAAGAAAATCAAGTTTTCGAGATATTCATTGGTGAATACTGATGAATATCAAGTTTTCGAAACACTCACCGACGAAAACTAATGAATATCAAGTTTTCGAAACAATCACCGGCGAAAACTGATCAATATCATGTTTTCGAAACACTCATTGCCGAAAACTAATGAATATCAAGTTTTTGAAAGACTCATCGACGGAAATTAATGAATATCAGCTTTTTGAAACACTCATCGGCGAAAACTTATGAACAAGATAATCAAGTTTGGGAAACACTCATTGGTGAAAACTAATGAATATCAAGTTTTCGAAACACTCATCGACAAAAACTGATGAATATCAACTTTTCGAAACACTCATCGGCGAAAACTGATTAACAAGAAAATCAAGTTTTCGAAACACTCATTGGTGAAAACTTTTGAATATCAAATTTTCGAAACACTCACCGGCGAAAACTGATGAACTTCAAGTTTTCGAAACACTCATTGGCGAAAACTAATGAATATCAAGTTTTCGAAACACTCATCGGCGAAAACTAATTAACAACAAATTCAAGTTTTTGAAATACTCATTGGCGTAAACTGATGAATTTCAAGTTTTCGAAACACTCACCGGCGAAATTGGATTAAGAAGAAAATCAAGTTTTCGAAACACACATTGGCCAAAACGGATGAATATCATGTGTTCGAAAAACTCACCTTCAAAAACTCACCGGGGAAAACTAATGATTATCAAGTTTTCGAAACACTCATCGGCGAAATTTGATTAACAAGAAAATCAAGTTTCCGAAACACTCATTGGCGAAAACTGATGAATATCAAGTTTTTGAAACACTCATTGGTGAAAAATGATTAAAAAGAAAATCAAGTTTTCGAAACACTAATCGGCAAAAATTAATTAAGAAAAAAATCTAGTTTTCGAAACACTCACTGGAGAAAACTGATGAATATCATGTTTTCGAAACAATCACCGGCGAATTTTCATTGACAAGAAAATCAAGTTTTCGAAACACTCATTGGCGAAAATTGTTGAATATTAAGTTTTCGAAACACTCAACGGCGAAAACTGATTAACAAGAAAATCAACTTTTCGACACACTCATTGGCGAAAACAGATGATTATCAAGTTCTCAAAACACTCACCGGCGAAAACTAATGAATATCATGTTTTCGAAACACTCACCGGCGAAAACTGATCCATATCAAGTTTTCGAAAGACTCACCGGTGAAATTTGATTAACAAGAAAATCAAGTTTTCGAAACACTCATTGGTGAAAACTGATGAATATCATGTTTTCGAAACACTCATCGGCGAAAACTGATTAACAAGAATATCAAGTATTCGAAATACTCATTGGCGAAAACTGATTAATATGAAGTATTCGAAAAACTCACCGGCAAAAACTGATGAATATCAAGTTTTGGAAACACTCACGGGGGAAAACTGATGATTATCAAGTTCTCGAAACACTCATCGGTGAAATTTGATTAACAAGAAAATGAAGTTTTTGAAACACTCATTGGCGAAAACTGATGAATATCAAGTTTTCGAAACACTCATTGGTGAAATCTGATTAACAAGAAAATCATGTTTTCAAAACACTTATCGACGAAAACTGATTAACAAGAAGATCAAGTTTTCGAAACACTCAATTGCGAAAACTGATGAATATCAAGTTTCGAAACAATCACCGGCGAATTTTTTTTAACAAGAAAATCAAGTTTTCGAAACACTCATTGGCAAAAACTGATGAATATCAAGCTTTTGAAACACTCACCATCGAAAACTAATGAACAGGAAAATCAAGTTTTCGAAACACTCATTGCCGAACACTTATGAATATCAAGTTTTTGAAACACTCACCGGCAAAAACTAATGAATTTCAAGTTTTCGAAGCACTCACGGGCTAAAACTGATAAATATCAAGTTTTCGAAACACTCATTGGCAAAAAATGATTTAGAAGAAAATCGAGTTTTCGAATCACCCCCATTGGCGAAAACTAATGAATATCAAGTTTTCGAAACACTCCTATGCAAAAATTTATTAACAAGAAAACCAAGTTTCCGAAACACTCTCTGGCGAAATCTAATAAATATCAAGTTTTCGAAACACTAATCGGCAAAAATTTATCGATATCAAGATTTCAAAACACTCATCAGTGAAAATTGATTAACAAGAAAACCATGTTTTCGAAACACACATTGGCAAAAACTGATGAATATAAAGTTCTTAAAACACCCACCGGCAAAAACTAATGAATATCAAGTTTTCAAAACACTCACTAGTGAAATCTGATCAAGATCAAGTTTTCGAAACACTCTTTGGCGAAAATTCATTAACAAGAAAATCAAGTTTTCGAAACACACATTAGCGAAAACTGATGAATATCAAGTTTTCGAAACACTCATCGTCAAAACTAATGAATATCTCGGCGAAAACTGATTATCAAGAAAATCAAGTTTTCGGAACACTAATTGGTGAAAACTGATGAATATCAAGTTTTCGAAAGACTCATTGGCGAAAACTGATTAACAAGAAAATCAAGTTTTCGAAACACTCATTGGCGAAAACTGATGAATATCAAAGTTTCGAATCACTCATCGGCGAAAACTTATGAGTATCAAGTTTTCGAATCACTCATCGGCGAAATTTGATTAACAAGAAAATGAAGTTTTCGAAACACTCATTGGCGAAAACAGATGAATATCAAGTTTTCGAAACACTCACCGGCGAAAACTAATGAATATCAAGTTTTCGAAACACTCACCGGCGAAAACTAATGAATATCAAGTTTTCGAAACACTCATCGGCGAAAACTGATCAATATCAAGTTTTCGAAACACTCATTGGCGAAAACTAATTAATAAGAAAATCAAGTTTTCAAAACTCTCATTGCCGAAAACTGATGAATATCAAGTTTTCATAACACTCATTGACCAAACTGATGAATATAAACTTTTTGAAACACTCATCGGCGAAAACTGATTCATATGAAAATCAAGTTTTCGAAACACTCATTGGCATAAACTAATGAATATCAAGTTTTCGAAACACTCACTGGCGAAAACTAATGAATATCAAGTTTTCAAAAGACTCACCGGCGAAAACTGATCAATATCAAGTTTTCGAAACACTCATCGACGAAATTTGATTAACAAGAAAATCAAGTTTTCGAATCACTCATTGGCGAAAACTGATGAATATCAAGTTTACGAAAGACACACTGGCGAAATTTGATTAACAAGAAAATCAAGTTTTCGAAACAGTCATAGGCGAAAACTAATGAATATCAAGTTTTCGAAACACTCACTGGCGAGATTTGATTAACAAGAAAATCAAGTTTTCGAAACACTCATCGGCAAAAACTGATTAACAAGAAAATCAAGTTTTCGAAACACTGATTGGCGTAAACTAATGAATATCAAGTTTTTGAAAGACTCACCGGCGAAATTTGATTAACAAGAAAATCAAGTTTTCGAAACACTTATTGGCCAAAATTTATGAATATCAAGTTTTTGAAAAACTCACTGGAAAAAACTATTGAATATCATGTTTTCGAAACAGTCACGGGCGAAAACTGATGAATATCAAGTCTTTGAAACACTCATCGGCAAAATTTGATTAACAAGAAAATCAAGTTTTCGAAACACTCATTGGCGAAAACTGAAGAATATCAAGTTTTCGAAACACTCATTGGTGAAAACTGATTAATAAGAAAATCAAGTTTTTTAAACACTTATCGGTGAAAAATGATTAATGTAACATCCGCCACTCCGAGATGATGAATCAATTGTTTGTTAGATTCACTAAGTTATTGTATGTGTTTGATGCAGTTAGAAGCATAAAGAATTGCATTTGTTAGATTCACTAAGACGAGTTTAATGGAAATGGGACTCGGATGTAAAGAAGAGTGATATGGGGATAAAAAATTATAATTTTAGCCAAGGGTAACAGTAACTAACAGGATTTTGAACACTTCCCGCCAAGATGTCAAGGATGAACACAGTTTCATCTGAGATTAGGACGATTACTAAGTGACCCTAGGGACTTAATTGCCAACTTTTCCTAGAAGCCTTGAGTCACCACACCCACAAATGAAAGGGAAAGGGTCCAGCACACGCACATGCACTTCATTCATACAAAACAAGAGAGAGAGAGAGAGAGCTAGAGAGAAGGTGGAGAAAAGCTTGGAGGTTGGGATTGAAGAACTCGATTCCAGCTAGGAAAATTTGTAGGAAAGCATCTACACATCAAAAGAAACGTAGTCTATGCACGGAAACAAGATAATCAAAGCTTCCTTCATCTCATCTTCAAAATTCATCGTATTAGCTCAAATGGTGAAATTTTCGAATATGATGTTTAAAGCTGAAAGAGAGGATTAAAACTTGCAGTTTTGAGTTTCTAGAATTTCAATGGATGCTTAGATGATGTTGCATGTATGCTTGAAGGCTGGAAAATGATAATTTGTCATGGGTTTGGTTATGGGTTTTGGTGGTATTCCTCATATTAAATTTAAGCATGAAAAAGCATGTTTTGAGCTGAAATTTTGATGGGCTTTGTTGTCAAAATGATAGGATTAAGTTCCATTAAGTAAACTCTCTTGATTTTCAAGTGTGAGCCTTTAATCTGGTAAAAAAGAAGCTTTTAAAACTATTTTGGCCTTACATCAGCCGGCTGATAGCTAGAACAGCAGGCTGATGTGTTCATAATTTACCCAGAAAATTATCCAGATTTTGAACAGGTGGCTGATAGGTTCAATTTTTCTAAAAATGTTCATATTTTGTCCAGAAACATTCATATTTTACCCAGAAAATTCCATAATTAGAAAAGCCGGTTGATGGCTTAAGAATAGCCGGTTGATAGCTCTCTGGAAAATTTTAATTTTGAAAATTAAGGGCCAATCAGCCAGCTAATGGCCCCAATCAGCCAGCTGATAGGCCCATGTTTTGCATAGTGAACTTAATCACTTTAAATGATGTTTTAAACACTTAATTTCATTCTCAAACATGATGCTCAATGATATTCAAGTAATTTGAAATATGAATCTAGGGGAAATAACACAGAAAGAAAGAAAAGAGATCTGAGTATTCAATGTACATGTATCGGTAAAGAATGTGTCCATGATCGATTGACCAATTGTCGGTATGGGACGGCCATTGGGATTTCCATGGTTGTTTCATTATTTGGAATGGTAAAACATCCATCGATTAAGAATGTAATTTTACGAAAACATTGTGTTGGTTACCGAATTTTAAGTTAGTATGCCCTATGTGGCCATCTTAGAGCGACGTGCTTAAAATTAGGTGAACCATGATTGGGACCCATTTCTTTCCAATATATGTATATGTGAATAGCATATCACGGAGATGAATTGTTGACTCTTAAGGAAAGATACCATGCATATAAATTGTTGATCCACAGGGAAAGACACAATGCATGCAATAGGTTGACTCTAAAGGGAAGACGCAATGAATCCTATGAATGTATGGGATCAAGCAATTGAACAGTTGATCCTCTGGGACAACATGATGAATCCTAGGTATATGTAAATGTTTATGGGAGGCAAATTGTTTATCCTTCGGGAAAGACGCAAATGGTCCTCAAATGATGATGTTATGAGGGACGAATTGTGAATCCTTCGGGAAACACGCAAAGGGTCCTACAATGATGATGTATGTATGGATGTGTACGAGTGTTCGCGTTGCGGCACTCCCGATGCTCATATGTTTTATGAAATTAGGGCTAGACGACCACATGTTTATTATGTGTTATTTCAGTACCCGTGGAATTATGAATGATGATGGTATGATGAAATGTTTTATGTATATTCATATTTCTCTAGTTTAGGATGTTTTGCAAAGATGAGGATGATACTATTCCATACCATACCAATGAATGGATTGAATAAGTGTTTTTGAGTAATGTATAAGAGGTTGCATTCACATGCATACATGCCATGCTTATTTATGTTTCAATGAAATAAATGATGTTGCATCCATGTTTTAAATGTTGTGAATGTATGAGGAAATGCAAGGATTTTCTGTATCATGATACAGTGGTACACATTAGCGGTTTTCAAAACCAGGTTGCTATGATTACTGAGATTATAAATCTCACGATTACGTTGATGTGTATCAGATGCCTAGGTACTTAGTCACATTGGAGGCCAAGCTGGAATGGAGGCATGATCCAGTACTGGGCTGGGTCGTAGTGATTAGCGATGTAACTTATTTAACGCCTTCTCAAGGAACATGATCACGTAGTACATGTTTTCTTTTGTTTTTGGAGTCCCCATCCCCTAGACTTTGTCATTTAGTATCTTTTTGGAAAGGTTACAAAGTCCTAGTGAATATTATGTATAGGAAGGGAGGACATGTTTTGGGTATGTATATGAATGGTATGTAAGTAAGGACTAGAGTCTTTATCCACTAGTAGGTTAAGGGCTAAGATCTTAAGATGGTTGCTATCCTTAGATCTTCTCCCTTCATGGGACTCTAGCTTCGATGATGGATGGTATGTGTATCATGTAAGTTTATAGTAAATAGAAGGTTATGTAATGAATATGCTTCTGTTTGTTTTTAATTTAATGCTTTCGCTGAGAGAGATGAGTGCGATACCCGAGAGTAGCAACCCAAACTAACTCAACTTAATTAATAAACATGGTAAAATTTTAAATGAACTCGGGTAAGAAAGACTAGTAACACACTAATTTTTATCATTTATATACTAAAATGGACGTAGGGAATTGGGTACAGATTTGGTATCAGAGCAAACACTACCTTAGTTAGAACTAATTAAGGGAGTTCAAACTAGGTAGATACGATTTAGATTCCTTATAGGAAACTTGAATCGAGTTAGTTAGCAAAGGATATGTAATAGTACTAGCATGTATTCTAGTCTGACTGGAGGAATGGAGTTTAGGTTTGGGTAGCCTGTATTTCTATTTGAGTCATATTAACTCTATAAATACAACTGTTATTGAGAAGTCAATACTGTTAGTTTTGTAGAGTGAAGTATGCTTCTAAGAAGGAATGCTAGGAATATTCGAAGGGCTAAAGAGAACCCTGAGAATTCGACGCAGATTATGCAGGAAAGGGCTGAGGCAATAAAACGACAAGCAGATGTTGTTGACCGCATGCTGCAACACATCCAAGGAGATATGGATAATAGGCCTCAAGGACATAGGGGTAGAGATGGTGACTACCATGGGTGGACAGAATTTCAAAAAGCAAAATCACCAACCTTTAGGGGTGAGTTTAAACCTACCCTAGCTAAAGAGTGGATTCAAGAATTAGAGAAATTGTTTAAAGTGTTGAGGTGTTCTGATGAGCAAAAAGTTGAGTACGCCATTTATATGTTAGCTAGTGAGGCCGAGAACTGGTGGAAAGGAGCTCGGCAGTTGATGGAGGCTCGTGGCACTCAACTTACGTGGGAACACTTTAAGATTGCTTTCTTTGAAAAATATTACCCAGTTAGTGTGAGGAACCAAAAGGAGATTGAGTTTATGCAGATGAAACAGGGAAATATGCCTTTTGAGGAATTCATAGCTAAGTACGAGGAGTTTTCAAACTTTTCATCTTATCTGAAGCATAATGCTGATGAGGCATGGAAGGCTATGCATGTCACGGCGGCTTTGAATACTGCCATGCGGAATGTAATAGCTCCTCTTGATATTAAGAATTATGCGGAACTGGTAAATAGGTGCCGTATTGTTGCGAGAAACATAGAAGTCGCAGAGAAACTGAAATAGGGAACTAATTTTAGCAACAAAAGGCCAATGAATTTCTCTAAGGGCGGAAGTAGCAAAGGAAAGAAACCTATGGTGAGTAAGTCTGCACCTAACTCTTGTCCCAACTGTGGGAAAACACATGGACGGAGACCGTGTCTATTAGGCTCGAATGTCTGTTTCGCTTGCGGTCAGATAGGGCATTATGCTAGAGACTGTCCTCAAAAGAAGCAGATAAGTGAGGGAGCAAAGCCTCCAACTAAAGGGAAAGTCTTTACTCTCAAGGGTGAAGATGCAACTGAATCAGATGATCTTATCGAGGGCACAGGTATGATAAATGGTAAACCATTGAATGTACTGTTTGATTCAGGTGCTACGCACTCTATTATTAACTCTAAATGTGTGAAGGAACTAGATTTGCCAATGACCACTCTTCCATATAATCTGTCAATTTCAACTCCTACGGGAGAATGTGTTGTGACTTCTTTAGTATGTTTGAATTATCCAATTATTGTGGAGAATAGACCTTTTAAGGTCGATATTATTTGTTTAAATATATCAGGTATTTATGTAATCATAGGAATGAACTGGTTGTCTGAAAATCAGGTGGTCCTAAATTGTTGTGAAAAATCTGTGACTTTCTTAGATACCAATACTGTTAGTAAGAGAAATGAAGGAAAGTGTCAAAGAATGAGTTTTCTATGTTCCTCTGAAGTAGAGAACCAACATAAGCTTGATAATATTCCTATTGTGGAAGATTTCTATGATGTTTTTCCAGAGGAGATAACTAATCTTCCTCCTGAAAGAGAAGTTGAGTTCTTTATATAATTGATTCCTGGAACGGGACCGATCTCTATAACACCATATAGGATGTCTCCTCCTGAGTTAGGTGAATTGAAGACACAAGTAGAGGTTCTTTTAAGTAAGCAATTCATCAGGCCTAGTGCATCACCATGGGGAGCACCGATATTGTTCGTGAAAAAGAAAGATGGGAATTTTAAAATGTGTATCGATTATAGACATCTTAATCTGGTAACTGTGAAGAATAAGTACCCACTTCCTAGGATAGATGACCTTTTAGATCAGTTAAGAGGAGCCATAGTGTTCTCTAAGATTGATTTGAGGTCGGGATACCATCAAATCAGAGTTAAGACAGAAGATATTCCTAAGACTGCCTTTAGAACTAGATATGGGCATTATGAATTTCTTGTGATGCCATTTGGTTTAATTAATTCTCCAGCCATTTTTATGGATTGCATGAACCTCATCTTTAGACCCTACCTCGATAAGTTCGTAGTAGTGTTTATTGACGATATTCTTGTATATTCTAAGAATAGGGAAGAACATGAAAAACACCTTAAGATTGTGCTACAAGTGCTTAGGGAGAAGCAGTTGTATGCAAAGTTATCCAAGTGTGAGTTCTGGTTAGAAGAGGTAAAATTCTTTGGTCATGTTATCTCCAAGGATGGAGTAGCAGTAGATCCTAGCAAGACGAATGCAGTAGCCAATTGGGCGAGACCTAAGACAGTGACTGAAATTCGTAGTTTCCTTGGATTAGCTAGTTACTATAGGAGATTCATTCAAGGGTTTCCGCAAATCGCGTTGCCCATGACAAAGTTGACCCGAAAGGGTGTACCTTTTGTGTGGACCTTAAATTGTGAGAATAGTTTCCAGACCTTGAAAGAACAGTTGACTACCACACCGGTGTTAGCCATACCTGATCCTTTCGGTGAGTTTGAGTTATACACCGACGCGTCCAAGAAGGGATTAGGCTGTGTGTTAATGCTAGAAATGAGGGTAGTAGCCTATGCTTCTAGAAAGTTGAAACCTCATGAGGAGAACTACCCAACTGATGATCTAGACTTAGCCGCCATAGTGTTCGCCCTAAAGATATGGAGGCATTATCTTTATGGGATTAAATTCAAGATATTTAGTGATCATAAAAGTCTCAAATATCTCTTTGATCAGAAAGAATTAAATATGGGGCAAAGGAGATGGATGGAGTTCTTAAAGGACTATGACTTTGAGTTAAAGTACCATCTGGGGAAGGCAAATGTGGTTGCCGATGCTTTGAGTAGAAAATCACTACATATGTCACAACTAATGGTTAATGAATTGATGTTAATAGAGAAATTTAGAGATTTGAATCTATCCACCTCAATTTTATCTAATAGAATTTGTTTGAATCAATTGAGGATAAAATGTGACCTTAGGGCTCAGATATTTGAAGCTCAAAAAGATGACGAATTCCTAAAGCCTCTTAAGGGCCCAAAGGAATTCGTTGAGTCATCAGATGGGTTGGTAGCATTTCAGGATAGAATATACGTCCCGAGTCTAGGAGGACTAAGGGATAGGATATTAGAGGAAGCACATAAGGGTAGTTATACTGTGCATCCAGGTACCACTAAGATGTACCAAGATCTCAAGAGGAGATTCTGGTGGCCGAGAATGAAGAGGATTATAGCTGAGTATGTCTCTAGGTGTCTAATTTGTCAGCAGGTGAAGATTGAACATCAAAAACCTGCGGGGTTGTTACAACCCTTAGACATTCCCGAATGGAATTGGGACCAAATTTCCATGGATTTTTTTGTAGGTTTGCCTAGGACTCAATTAGTAAATGATGCTATAGGGGGGATAATGGACAGGTTAACTAAATCTGCACATTTCCTACCAATAAAGATCAGCTTCTCACTAGATAGACTAGCTCACCTGTACATTCAAGAAATAGTGAGGTTGCATGGAGTTCCATTAAGCCTTGTTTCAGATAGAAACCCTAGGTTCACCTCTAGATTTTGGAAAGCCTTTCAGGAAGCTTTCGGCACAAAGCTCAATTTTAGTACTGCATGTAACGTCCTAGTTTCTTTATTGATTTTAGTTGCGGAATTAGGTTATTTACTTAACTTCTTAAAAACCCGGTCTAATTTTTTTCTTTTTCCTTTCGTGAAGTTAAGTTTTCCCCAAGGATCGTTTACTCTCGGTTGGTTACTTTAACCTAAGAAACTAGAAGTTACATGTTTGAAACTCTCACGCTCTCCCAACATACACATACCAATAAGGTTAACTGGAATGAGGTATTAAACCTCTGCATATTACCTAAACAGTTAAAACCTAAGTTCACAACATAAAATCCATACAGACATATATACATACAGACATAAGTATTTAAGTTAGTGGCTCGCAGGCCCAAAATAGTAAGTCTAAACTAGAGTGACATCAAAGTCACTGCCAAAAATGTGAGTCAGCTCCTGCTATCTGTCCACCTCACCCATTTCTAAGTCCCTGGGGCATTTTCAACCGAAGGGAAGAAGAAAAGGATGTTAACCGCCTTCAGGACTTGGAAGTATCCCAAGAGGGGTACCTCCAGGAGCTCTACCTCAATCTCCAGCAACAGTATGTACCTGGGCATCTGAACACACTAACGTAATGAGATATAAAATCCCAGTAACATAGATTACCAATTTTATATATAAAAACTAAGTAGTGGTTCAGCTGCATTCCTAAGAATACAGAAAAGGGCTTCCTTCTCAATCAACAGATAATTTAAACATAAAACACATCGATTACAAGATATTTCCAATCATACCAAGAATCATGCTGAAAACTGTAAACAGATGAAAAATCATGCATATTTACCACTATATGCAGGTATTCAATCATGCCAGTATTTTCAAATTCATGTTTACCTCTACATGCAACCATCAAGTCTCTCCGGGACCTGTTACAACTGGTTAAACCATTACCATCAATTCAAAAACAATCTAATGAAACAGGACAATGCCGACTTACCATTTAACACTATGGAAAGCTTACCCAATAGGGCTAACAGGTAATTACCTAACATCCCAGGGCGTCCCCCGGTGTGCGCACAAAGTTAGAACCTTAGGATCACCAGTCCCGGACTGGATTATTTCCTCACTAGTTGCTAGGCAGCTACGTCCCGGACGCATTCCTAGCCAGCCTAGTGTGTCCTTTTCATACAGATCAATTTATACAATATAATTTTATTCACAGGTAATGTTTACTCAGTTGCTAATTACATTGCCTTTCAGGGCATCAAAACATAGTCATTGCCTCTCCAGGGCAGAAACGCTTAATCATTGCCTCTTCAGGGCAGAAACGCTTAATCATTGCCTCTTCAGGGCAGAAACGCTTAATCATTGCCTTTTCAGGGCAGAAACACATGTATTGCCTCTCCAGGGCAAATTTACCATTTTACCCTCCTAGGGCATATGCAAGTCAGAATACAGATGCATGCTCAAAAGCCTGCCCTCCAAGGCATTCTCAGTTCACCGATGAATGCAAAAAGTTCATTTTCTTGGTTTGCCTGATCAAATCAATAATTTCAACCATTGGTCAACAAAAGTCAACCAGAAGTCAACCCTATTGTCAAACATGACTTGCACATCAAGTAACATGCATAACTAGTAATTTAAGCATCCAAAAGTCATGGAATTTCACCACAAGCATCATTAATGCATACTCAATAGCTTTAATCAATTTTCCAGTAAAGACAATTGCATTTGGACCCTTAAATTCACAAATCATTTCAAAGAGGTCCATTTCTTTAAAATAAAGAATTTCAAGCATATTCCAAGCAATTTGACTTCACTTAATCACCAAAATGTTCAATTAGGACCTACTACACACACCCAGAAAATCCCAACAGAATTTAACCAGAATTTGGGTAGAAATAGAACTTTTCAGTTTGTATCAAGTTTTTCTTGCAAATTAGTCCCTATTCACACCCAAATTCTGTTCTGGGTTGTTTCAAGTCAAAACCAGAGTGCAGAAAGTACCTAAAGGTTAATTGGGACTTGCTCATGCAGTTTCCACAGAAAGATAGCAACCAGAACACATATTTTTGCAGCAAAATACCTAAATTCTTCTAAAAATCAACTTGGGCATAAAAAGAGGTTAGAGGCCACTCTGACCACCTCCCTACCAACACATAGGTGCTTACATGTATATAAAACCAGAAAGTACAGGAAATTCATCACAGATAGCTCAGTTTACACAGATTCTGAAAAAGGGGCAAAAACAAAGAAATCAGTTCAGTTTAGTCCCCACTACCTCTCTTTTTCTGTTTGAGGCTCTTACTTGCCCATCCTGGTATCTCCTATGCATGTTTAGGCCACTTGTGACATGCACAACAAGTTGGTGCAGTCACACTAGTACAGAGCTACTGTTTCTGCACATTTTTCCTTTCTTTTGCCATTTTCTTCTCTTTTGGTTACTCTAATCACTTAGGGTATCTAAACCAGTTTAAACCAAAAATTCTAGAGCATGTACAGGGTGACTAGCTAACATAAAAGATTCCAAAGAAAGGAATCACCAAAGTTCCAGCCATACTCAGCATGTCTGAAACTCAAAACCTTACTTTGACATGCCTAGGCTTTCCCATTGATTTAAGCTACCAGGAAGTTTACCTTGAGGTCATGCCATCTAGAACACTAACTATGATGCACTTATAAAAAGGAATTTCAATTTTGATGCCTCATTCTGTAAAATTTCAACTATTTTTTTGAAAATTTCACTTCACTTGCTATTTACCCTCCATAAGTTTCAAAACAGAAATTTAGCATTAAGTAAGTGCATTTTTCAGCATGTAACTATGGTGAGATTTCAGAAAGTTCATGGAGAAAAATACCCCCACTTTCCCAGCAGTGATTCAAAAAGGTTTCCAAGCATTTCATTTCAAAAGATTGCCATGAAGTATGAAATTTACAGCAAATAACAAAAAAAATGAAAGTCCAATGCATTTTCTATGTGAAAAAGAAACTTTAGTTTAGAATTCAAGCTCAAGCTCATGTTCCCTTTTCAAACCAGACATTCATACCAGAATTTAACCTTCCAAATTCCCTTAGAAGGATTCACAGCAACCAATTAACAGAAATAAGGAGGATTCCATGTAAATTTTCAGCAAATAGCAGTGACTACCTTACTCTTAGCAAAAGGACATTTTCAAAATCAAAAGCTGGAGTTCATCAATGCTAAACCAGAAATTTACTGAGTCACCATGACAAATCCTTTCCACTAAGAAGTGTAATTAGCATTTACTTAATCATTTCAAATCAATTCAGAATTCAGAACATCAAAGACAGAAAATTCAGCAAGCAAATAACTCAATCATCAAAACAGCATTTTTAGCAGAAAATTCACAATCTTTCGAGGCTCTAAACCCCTGTACGGCAGCCTCTAATCATACATGCATTGAGGGCTTTTAAAGATTATCTTCTTAGCTTTCTAATGACTACTCACACGCACAAATTGGATAACAGATGAAGGAGATATGGCTCATGGAAGCTTCACTGCCCAAAACAGGGCATTCTGTGGCAGCCTCGGGAAAATGAGTCATAGAGGCTCATACCACCGTTTCTGGTGGATGCTCTTGGCTCAGTGATGGAGAAGAAAGGGTAACACTACGTTACCTTGAATTCCAGAAGAAGAAGCACGAATTTGGATCTCTGAATGGCTTGGGCAAACCGGTGCAAAGCAGCAAAGTTTCTGGTGTGAGTGTGTGTGTGGGTTTCTGCTTCTTTCTCTACCTCCAGCTTCAATTCTTCGGTTCTCCCAGCTCACACACGACCTTAGCCTCTCTCTACACCTGTTCTCTCTTGCTCTCAGCTCTCAACTTCTGATTTATGCTTCTGGTGTGGGTTCCTCTCGGTTTTCCTTCCTTATATAGCACTTAAGCCATGTGCAAATGTAATTATGGGTGGGATTATGTGTTGGCTGGATGGAGCTCGTGATTTAGAATTAGGACACATATTAAGAGGTGCTGGCACTTCTTAAGGTCGTGTTTGGGTGGTGATTAA
The DNA here is from genome assembly GCA_014851425.1 of Senna tora. Taxonomy (NCBI): domain Eukaryota; kingdom Viridiplantae; phylum Streptophyta; class Magnoliopsida; order Fabales; family Fabaceae; genus Senna; species Senna tora. Next base: position 35,887 of record JAAIUW010000120.1, on the reverse strand, counting down.
CCACTTAAGTCTCGGGTAGGACTTAATCTAGGTGTATAAGTAGTAATTGCTTAAGAGCTTGTCTAATTAAGCTACACCTCATATGGCCTCGGGTTTCCAGACTCTATTCACTAATTTTAACCTTGTATTTCTGCTTACTTAAGTTGCTGGATGTAGTAATTACCTTAATTGGGTTTTTAATTGGCTTAAAAACTAGTAAATTCGGTTACAAGCTTTTAAATGCATTAAAAGGGCTAATTTGTCATAAGTTTCTTATTTATTGCCACTTTTAAAATATGGCACTCACTTAATTGTGTTTGTTTTTTTATTTAAATTCATGGCTGACATTTTGTAGGATAGTTTAGGGTGTCTCTAAGTGATTAAATTGGGCTTCCTTAGGCCTTAAGTAAGCTAAAGGGGTTAAAGCTCTCATTTTCCAGTTCTTTCATTTTAGTCCTGAATTTTTACTGGAAAAAAATGTGTCCTTTTAGGACTTTTTTTGAGGTTGGGGTCCCTTAGCTAGGTCTTAGGATATCTCTAGAGTGTCCTAGGGTATCTTGCTAGGGTCAAATAGGTCTTTTCTGCCCTATTTCACTCATTAAAGAAAAGGGTTAAAACTAACTTATTCTTTTCAATTTAGTCCCTAGTGTTAGGGTTAGGGTTCCTCTGGTCATTTTTCTCTGGTTTTTGGGTCTCTTGACCTCTAGTTAGGGTTTCATAAGCTCAATTACAAACAAAAACAAAAGCAAACACATCCAAACACTCAAAAATCAAAAAGTCAAACAAATTAAAGGAAAGTCAACACAAAAGTCAACCACTTAGAAAAGTCAACACTTTGACTTTTTGGTCAAAGTTGAGTTTCCATTTTTGGGATGTTACACTGCATATCATCCTCAAAGTGATGGACAGACTGAGAGAACCATTCAGACTCTAGAGGATATGCTTAGGGCATGTGCTCTAGAACAAAGGGGGAGTTGGGATAAAAACATTCCTTTAGTGGAGTTTGCTTATAACAATAGTTTTCACTCCAGTATAGGAATGGCTCCATACGAAGCCTTTTATGGGGGAGAGTGTAGGTTACCAATTTCTTGGTTTGAAATCGGTGAAAAACATTTGTTAGGTCCCGAGTTGGTCCAAGAAACCACTGAAAAGATAAAAATGATTAGGGAAAAGATGAGGAAAGCCCAGGATAAACAAAAGAACTATGTTGACAATAGGAGGAAACCGTTAATTCGAGGAAGGGGATCATGTTTTCCTCAAAGTTTCTCCAATCACAGGTATTGGTAGAGCTATAAAGTCAAGAAAGTTAAATCCTAGATTTATGGGGCCCTATCAAAATTTTGAAAAAGAGTCGGTTCATCAGCCTATCAGATTGCATTGCCTACATTTTTGTCAAATCTCCACAATGTTTTTCTTGTGTCACAACTACAGAAATATATTCCAGATCCTTCACATATTTTGGATGTTAATACAGTACAATTGAAAGAGAATTTAACTTACCATCCTTGACCGGTAAAGATCATCAGTTCGGATGTCAAACAATTGAGAAACCGAACCATCCCTTTAGTGAAGGTTTATGGGAAGAATCTTCTGTTCAAGAGGCGACTTGGGAGAAGGAAGATGTTAGGAGACAATCATATCCGGAATTGTTCAAAGAAATAGGTATGTTGTAAATTTCGAGGACGAAATTTTAAATAAGGAGGGAGGAATTGTAACATCCGTCACTCCGAGATGATGAATCAATTGTTTGTTGGATTCATTAAGTTATTGTATGTGTTTGATGCATTTAGAAGCATGTAGAATTGCATTAGTGCTAGAGTGACTAAGCTAAGAGGGACTTAGATGAAAGAAAGACGAGTTTAAAGGAAATGGGACTCGGATGTAAAGAAAAGTGATATGGGGATAACAAATTATAATTTTAGCCAAGGGTCACAGTAACTAACAGAATTTTGAACACTTCCCGCCAAGATGTCAAGGATGAACACAAAGATTCATCTAAGATTAGGATGATTACTAAGTGACCCTAGGGACTTAATTGCCAACTTTTCTTGGAAGCCTTGAGTCACCACCACACCCACAAAAGAAAGGGAAAGGGTCCAGCACACACACATGCACTTCATTCATACAAAACAAGAGAGAGAGAGCTAGAGAGAAGGTGGAGAAAAGCTTGGAGGTTGGGATTGAAGAACTTGATTCCAGCTAGGAAAATTCGTAGGAAAGCATCTACACATCACAAGAAACGTAATCTAAGTACGAAAACAAGGTAATCAAAGCTTCCTTCCTCTCATCTTCAAAATTCATGGTTTTTGCTCAAATGGAGAAATTTTTGAATATGATGTTTTAAGTTAAAAGAGAGGATTAAAACTTGCATTTATGAGTTTCTAGAACATGAATGGATGCTTAGAGGATGTTGCATGTATGCTTTGAGGCTGGAAAATGATAATTTGTGATGGGTTTGCTTATGGGTTATGGTGGTATTCCTCATATTGAATTTAAGCGTGAAAAAGCATGTTTTGAGCTGAAATTTTGATGGGTTTTGTTGTCAAAATGATAGGGATTAAGTTCCATTAAGTAAACTCTTTTGATTTTCAAGTGTGGTGCTTTAATCTGGTAAAAAAGAAGCTTTCAAGACCATTTTCGCCCCGCATCAGCCGGTTGATAGCTAGAAGAGCCGGCTGATGTGTTCGTAATTTTTCCAGATAATTTTCCAAATTATGAACAGTCGGCTGATAGCTTAGAATAGCCGGCTGATAGGTTCAATTTTTACCCAAAAATGTTGATATTTTGCCCAAAAACATTCATATTTTACCCAAAAAATTGCAGAATAAGAACAGCCGGTTGTTGTGTTTTTAAAGTGGCTGAATTATCTCTCCAGAGAGCTATTAGCCGACTGATAGGTCTTAACAGTCGGCTGATAGGTCTCTGGAAAATTTTATTTTTGAAAATTAAGGGTCAATCAGCCGGCTGATGGCCCCAATCAGCCGCTGATAGGCCCTTGTTTTGCATAGTGAACTTAATCACTTTAAATGATGTTTTAAACACTTAATTTCATTCTCAAACATGATGCTCAATGATATTCAAGTAATTTGAAATATGAATCAAGGGGAAATAACATAGAAAGAAAAGAGAGCTGAGTATTCAATGTACATGTATCGGTAAAGAATGCGTCCATGATCGATTGACCAATTGTCGGTATGGGACGGCCGTTGGGATTTCCATGGTTGTGTCATTATTTGGAATGGTAAAACATCCATCAATTAAGAATATAATTTTACGAAAACACCATGTTGGTTACCGAATTTTAAGCTTGTATGCCCTATGTGGCCATCTAAGAGCGACGTGCTTAAGATTAAGTGAACCATGATTGGGACCCATTTCTTTCCAATATATGTATATGTGAATAGCATATCACGGAGATGAAGTTTTGAGTCTTAAGGAAAGATACCATGCATATAAATTTTTGATCCACAGGGAAAGACACAATGCATGCAATAGGTTGACTCTTAAGGGAAGACGCAATGAATCCAATGAATGTATGAGTTCAAGCAATTGAACAGTTGATCCTCCGGGACAACATGATGAATCCTAGGTATATGTGAATGTTTGTGGGAGGCAAATTGTGGATCCTTCGGGAAAGACACAAATGGTCCTCAAATGATGATGTTATGAGGGACGAATTATTGATCCTTCGGGAAACACGCAAAGGGTCCTACAATGATGATGTATGTATGGATGTGTGCGAGTGTTCGCGTTGCGGCACTCCCGATGCTCATATCTTTTATGGAATAGGGATAGATGCCCACATGTTTATTACGTGTTATTTCAGTACCCTTGGAATTATGAATGATGATGGCATGATGAAATGTTTTATGTATATTCATATTTCTCTAGTTTAGGATGTTTTGCAAAGATGAGGATGATACTATTCCATACCATACTAATGAATGGATTGAATAAGTGTTTTTGAGTAATGTATCAAAGGTTGCATTCACAAGAATACATGCCATGCTTATTTATGTTTCAAAGAAATTAATGATGTTGCATCCATGTTTTAAATGTTATGAAATGTATGAGGAAATGCAAGGAGTTTCTGTATCAAGATACAGTGGTACACATTAGCGGTTTTCAAAACCAGGTTGCTATGATTACTGAGATTATAAATCTCACGATTACGTTGATGTGTATCAGATGCCTAGGTACTTAGTCACGTTGAAGGCCAAGCTGGAATGGAGGCTTGATCCAGTACTGGGCTGGGTCGTAGTGATTAGCGATGTGATTGTACATGTAGTGACTTATTTAACGCCTTCTCAAGGAACATGATCACGTAGTACATGTTTTCTTTTGTTTTTGGAGTCCCCATCCCCTAGACTTTGTCATTTAGTATCTTTTTGGAAAGGTTACAAAGTCCTAGTGAATGTTATGTATAGGAAGCGATGGAGGACATGTTTTTGGTATGTATATGAATGGTATGTAAATAAAGACTAGAGTCTTTATCCACTAGTAGGTTAAGGGCTAAGATCTTAAAATAGTTGCTATCCTTAGATCTTCTCCCTTCATGGGACTCTAGCTTTGATGATGGATGGTATGTGTATCATGTATGTTTATAGTAAATAGAATATTATGTAATGAATATGCTTTTGTTTGTTTTTAATTTAATGCTGCCGCTGAGAGAGACGAGTGAGATACCAGAGAGTAACAACCCAAACCAACTCAACTTAATTAATCAACTTGGTAAAATTTTAAATGAACTCGGGGAAGACAGACTAGTAACACACTAATTCATATCATTTATATACGAAAATGGACATAGGGAATTGGGGTGTTACAATTAACAAGAAAATCAAGTTTTCAAAACACTCATTGGCGAAAACTGATGAATATCAAGTTTTCGAAACATTAACCGGTGAATTTTAATTAACAAGAAAATCAAGTTTTCGAAACCCTTATTGGCGAAAACTGATGAATATCATGTTTTCGAAACACTCAAGGGCGAAAATTGATTAATTAGAAAATCAAGTTTTCCAAAAACTCATTAGCGAAAACATATGATTATCAAGTTTTCGGAAACACTCACCGGCGAAAACTAATGAATATCAAGTTTTCGAAACACTCACTGGTGAAAACTAATGAATATCAAGTTGTCGAAACACTCACTGACGAAAACTGATCAAAATCAAGTTTTCGAAACTCTCATTAGTGAAAACTGATTAAGAAGAAAAACAGGTTTTCGAAACTCTCATTGGCGAAAACTGATGAATATCATGTTTTCGAAACACTCATCGTCAAAACAGATGAATATCAACTTTTCGAAACACTCATCGACGAAAACATTTTAACAAGAAAATCATGTTTTCAAAACATTCATTGGCGAAAATTGACGAATTTCAATTGTTCTAAACACTGACTAGCGAAAACTGATGAATTTAAACTTTTCCAAACACTCATCGACGAAAACTGATTAAAAAGAAAATCAAGTTTTTGAGACAATCATTGGCGAAAACTGATGAATATCAAGTTTTCGAAACGCTCACCGGCGACAACTAATGAATATCAAGTTTTCGAAGGACTCACCGACCAAAACTAATTAATATCAAGTTTTCGAAACACTCATTGGCGAAAACTAATTGACAAAAAAATCAGGTTTTTGAATCACCTATTGGCGAAAACAAATGAATATCAAGTTTTCGAAACACTCAACGGCAAAAATTGATTAACAAGAAAACCATGTTCTGAAACTCTCACCGTCGAAAATTAATGAATATCAAGTTTTCGAAACACTCACCGGCAAAAACTGATCAATATCAAGTTTTCGAAACACTCGTCGGCAAAAAATTATTAACAAGAAAACCAAGTTTTTGAAACACTCCTCGGCAAAAACTGATAAATATCAAGTTTTCGAAACACTAATCGACGAAAACTGATTAACAAGAAAATCAAGGTTTCGAAACATTCATTTGCGAAAACTGATGAATATCAAGTTTTCGAAACACTCACCGGCGAAAACTAATGAATATCAAGTTTTCGAAACAGTCACTGGCGAAAACTGACCAATATCATGTTTTCGAAAACTTATTAACAAGAAAATCAAGTTTTCGAAACACTCAATGGGGAAAACTGATGAATATCAAGTTTTCGAAACACTTATCGACAAAACTAATGAATATCAAATTTTTGAAACACTCATCGGCGAAAACTGATTAACAAGAAAATCAAGTTTTCGAAACACTCATTGGGGAAAACTAATGAATATCAAGTTTTCGAAACACTCACCGGTGAAAACTGATGAATATCAAGTTTTCGAAACACTCATTGGCGAAAACTAAAGAATATCAAGTTTTCGAAACAGTCACTGGCGATATTTCATTAACAAGAAAATCAAGTTTTCGAAATAGTCATTGGCGAAAACTGATGAATATCAAGTTTTCAAAACACTCACCGTCGAAAACTGATGAATATCAAGTTTGCGAAATACTCATCGGTGAAAATCGATGAATATCATGTTTTCGAAACACTCATCGGCGAAATTTGATTAACAAGAAAATAAAGTTTTCAAGACACTCAGTGGCGAAAACTGATGAATATCAAGTTTTCGAAACACTCATTGGCGAAAACTGATTAACTAGAAAATCAAGTTTTCAAAACACTCTTTGGCGAAAACTGATGAATATCGAAGTTTCGAAACACTCATCGGCGAAAACTGATGAATATCAAGTTTTCGGAACACTCATCGTCGAAATTTGATTAAAAAGAAAATCAAGTTTTCGAAACACTCATTGGCAAAAACTGATGAATATCATGTTTTCGAAACACTCGCTGGCGAAAACTGATGAATATCAAGTTTGCGAAATACTCATCGGTGAAAATCGATGAATATCAAGTTTTCGAAACACTCATCGGTGAAATTTGATTATCAAGAAAATAAAGTTTTCAAAACACTCAGTGGCGAAAACTGATGAATATCAAGTTTTCGAAACACTCATTAGCGAAAACTGATGAATATCAAATTTTCGAAACCCTCATCGGCGAAAACTGATTATCAAGAAAATCAAGTTTTCGAAACACTCATTAGTAAAAACTGATGTATATCATGTTTTCGAGTCACTCATCGGCGAAATTTTATTAACAACAAAGTTAAGTTTTCGAAACAATAATTGGCGAAAACTGATGAATATCAAAGTTTCGAAACACTCATCGGCGAAAACTGATGAATATCAAGTTTTCGAAACACTCATCGTCGAAATTTGATTAAAAAGAAAATCAAGTTTTTGAAACAGTCATTGGCGAAAACAGATGAATGTCAAGTTTTCGATACACTCATCGACAAAATTGATGAAAATCAACTTTTTGAAAAACACATCGTTGAAAACTGATTAACAAGAAAATCAAGTTTTCGAAACACTCATTGGTGAGAACTGATGAATATCAAGTTTTCGAAATACTCACAGGCGAAAACTATTGAATATCAAATTTTCGAAACACTCATCAGCGAACCCTGACTAACAAGAATATCAAGTTTTCGAAACACTAATAGGAGAAAACTGATGAATATCAAATTTTTGAAACGCTCATCGGCGAAAACTGATTAACAAGAAACTCAAGTATTCGAAACAGTCATTGGCGAAAAAAGATGAATGTCAAGTTATCGATACACTCACCGGTGAAATTTGATTTACAAGAAAAGCAAGTTTTCGAAACACTCATTGGCGAAAACTGATGAATATCAAGTTTTCGAAACAGTCACCGGTGAAATTTGATTAACAAGAAAAGCAACTTTCCGAAAAACTCATTGGCGAAAACTGATGAAGATCAAGTTTTCGAAACCCTCAACGGCAAAAATCGATGAATATCAAGTTTTTGAAACACTCATTGGTTAAAACAGATTAACAAGAAAATCAAGTTTTCATAACACTCATCGGCTAAATATGATTAACAAGAAAATCAAGTTCTGGAAACACTCATTGGCGAAAACTAATGAATATCAAGTTTTCGAAACACTCACCGGCAAAATTTGACGAACAAGAAAATTAAGTTTTCGAAACAATCACTGGCGAAAACTGATCAATATCAAGTTTTCGAAATACTCATTGGCCAAAACTGATTAACAAGAAAATTAAGTTTTTGAAACACTCAAAGGCGAAAACAGATGAATGTCATATTTTCGAAACACTCATCGACAAAACTGATGAATATCAACTTTTTGAAACACTCATCGGCGAAAACTGATTAACAAGAAACTTAAGTTTTCGAAACAATCATTGGTAAAAACTGATGAATATCAAGTTTACGAAACACTCACCAGGGAAATTTGATTAACAGGAAAATCAAGTTTTCAAAACAGTCATAGGCGAAAACTGATGAATATCAAGTTTTCGAAACACTCATCGGCGAAAACTGATTAACAAGAAAATCAAGTTTTCGAAACACTCATTGGCGAAAACTGATGAATATCAAGTTTTCGAAACACACATTGGTGAAAACTAATTAACAAAAAAATCAAGTTTTCGAAACACTCATTGGCAAAAACTAATGAATATCAAGTTTTCGAAACACTCATCGGCGATATTTGATTAAGAAGAAAATCATGTTTTCGAAACACTCATTAGTCAAAACTGATGAATATCAAGTTTTCGAAAAATTCACCGGCAAAAACTGTCGAATATCAAGTTTTGGAAACACTCACCGGCGAAAGCTGATGAATATCAAGTTTTAGAAACACTCATCGGCAAAATTTGATTAACAAGAAAATCAAGTATTCGAAACACTCCTTGGCGAAAACTGATGAATATTAAGTTTTCGAAACACTCATTGGTGAAAACTGATTAACAAGAAAATCAAGTATTTAAAACACTCATTGGCGAAAAACTGATGAATATCAAGTTTTCGAAAGACTCAACGGCGAAAACTAATAACAAGAAAATCAAGTTTTCGAAACCCTCATGGGCGAATATTAAAGAATACCAAGTTTTTGAAACACTCATCGACGAAAACGGATAAACAAGAAAATCAAGTTTTCAAAATACTCATTAGCGGAAGATGATGAATGTCAAGTTTTCAAAACAATCTTTGGTGAAAACTGATCAATATCAAGTTTTTGAAACGCTCATCGGTGAAAACTGATTAACAAGAAAATCATGTTTTCGAAACACTAATTTCTGAAAACTAATGAATATCAAGTTTTTGAAACACTCACCGGTGAAAACTGATTAACAAGAAAATCAAGTTTTCGAAACACTCATTGGTGAAAACTGATGAATATCAACTTTTAGAAACACTCACCGGTGAAAACTGATGAATATCAAGTTTTCGAAACACTCATCGGCGAAAACTAATTAACAAGAATGTCAAGTTTTCGAAACGCTCATCGGCGACAACTGATTAATAGGAAAATCAAGTTTTCGAAACACTCATTGGCGTAAACTGATGAATATCAAATTTTTGAAAGACTCACGGGCGAAAATTGATTAACAAGAAAATGAAGTTTTCGAAAGACTCTTTGGCGAAAACTGATGAATATAAAGTTTTCGAAACCCTCAACGGCAAAAACTTATGGATATCAAGTTTTCGAAACACTCATTGGTTAAAACTGATTAACAAGAAAATCAAGTTTTCATAACACTCATCGACTAAATATGATTAACAAGAAAATCAAGTTCTGGAAACACTCATTGGCGAAAACTAATGAATATCAAGTTTTCGAAACACTCACCGGCAAAATTTGACTAACAAGAAAATTTAGTTTTCGAAACATTTACTGGCGAAAATTGATGAATATCAAGTTTTCGAAACACTCGACGGCGAAAACTGATTAACAAGAAAATCAAGTTTTCGAAACAGCAATTGGCAAAAATAGATGAATATCAAGTTTTCGGAACACTCACTGGTGAAAACTAATGAATATCAAGTTTTCAAAACACTCACCGGCGAAAACCAATGAATATCATGTTTTCGAAACAATCACTAGCGAAAACTGATCAATATCAAGTTTTCCAAACACACTTTCGCGAAAACAGATTAACAAGAAAACTAATTTTTCGAAACACTCATTGTCGAAAACTGATGAATATCAAGTTTTCGAAACACTCATCGACAAAAATGATAATTATCAACTTTTTGAAACACTCATCGACGAAAACTGATTAAGAAGAAAATCAAGTTTTCGAAACAATCATTGGCGAAAACTTATGAATATCATGTTTTCGAAACACTTACCGGCGAAAACTATTGAAGATCAAGTTTTCGAAACACTCACCGGCGAAAACTGATCAATATCAAGTTTTCGAAACACTCATTGCTGAAAATTGATTAACCAGAAAATCAAGTTTTTGAATCACCCAATGGCGAAAACTAATGAATATCATGTTTTCGAAACACTCATATGCTAAAATTGATTAACAAGAAAACCAAGTTTTCGAAACACTCACCGACTAAAACTAATGAATATCAAGTTTTCGAAACACTCACCGGCAAAAACTGACCAATATTAAGTTTTCGAAACACTCAATGGCAAAAACTAATGAATATCAAGTTTTCGAAACACTCAATGACAAATCTGATGAATATCATCTTTTTGAAACACTCATCTGCGAAAACTGATTAACAAGAAAATTAAGTTTTCGAAACACACATTGGTGAAAACTGATGAATATCAAGTTTACGAAACACTCACCGACAAAATTTGATTAACAGGAAAATCAAGTTTTCGAAACAGTCATAGGCGAAAACTGATGAATATCAAGTTTTCGAAACAGTCATCGGCGAAAATTGATTAACAAGAAAATCAAGTTTTCGAAACACTCATTGGCAAAAACTAATGAATATCAAGTTTTTGAAACACTCATCGGCAAAAACTGATTATCAAGAAAATCAAGTTTTCGAAACACTGATTGGCAAAAACTGATGAATATCAAGTTTTCGAAACACTCACTGGCGATATTTGATTAAGAAGAAAATCAGGTTTACAAACCACTCATTAGCCAAAACTGATGAATTTCAAGTTTTTGAAACAATCACCGGCGAATTTTGATTGACAAGAAAATCAAGTTTTCGAAACACTCATTGGCAAAAAACTGATGAATATCAAGTTTTCGAAAGACTCAACGGCGAAAACTGATTAACAAGAAAATCAACCTTCCGAAACACACATTAGCGAAAACATATGAATAGCAAATTTTCGAAACAATCGTCAGCGAAATTTTATTTACAAGAAAATCAAGTTTTCGAAACACTCATTGGCGAAAACTTATGAATATCAAGTTTTCGCAATACTTACCGGCGAAAACTGATGAATATCAAGTTTTCGAAACACTCATTGGCGAAAACTGATTAACAAGAAAGTCAGGTTTTCGAAACACTCATTGGCGAAAACTGAAGAATATCATGTTTTCGAAACAATCACCGGCGAAAACTGATTAATAGGAAAATCAAATTTTCGAAACTTTCATCGGCGAAAATCATTGAATATCAAGTTTCCAGAAACACTCATCGGCGAAAACTAATGAATATCAAGTTTTTGAAACACTCATCGACGAAAACTGATAAACAAGAAAATCAAGTTTTCGAAACACTCACTGGCGAAAACTGAAGAATATCAAGTTTTCAAAACACTCGTTGGCGAAAATTGATGAATATGATATTTTTGAAACACTCACCGGTGAAAACTGATTAACAAGAAAATCAAGTTTTCGAAACAATCATTGGCGAAAACTTATGAATATCATGTTTTCGAAACACTCAACGACAAAAACTAATTAACAAGAAAATCAAGTTTTCGAAACACTCACCGGCGAAAACTGATGAATATCAAGTTTTCGAAACACTCACCGGCGAAAATTAATGAATATCAAATTTTCGAAAGACTCATAGGCGAAAACTAATTAACAATAAAATCAAGTTTTTGAAACACTCATTGGCGAAAACTGATGAATATCAAGTTCTCGAAACACTAATTGGCGAAAATCGATTAACAATAATGTCAAGTTTTCGAAACACTCACCGGCGACACCTGATGAATATCAACTTTTCGAAACATTCATCGGCGAAAACTGGTCAACAAGAAAATCAAGTTTTCGAAACACTCTTTGGCGAAAATTGATGAATATCAAGTTACAAAAACACTCATCGGCGAAACTGATGAATATCAAGTTTTCGAAACACTCATCGACGAAAACTGATTAACAAGAAAATCAAGTTTTCGACACACTCATTGGCGAAAACTGATGAATATCATGTTTCTGGAACAATAATCGTCAAAAACTTATGAATTTCAAGTTTTCGAAACACTCATCGGCGAAAACTAATAAGTATCAAGTTTTCGAAACACTCACTAGCAAAAACTGATAAGTATCAAGTTTTCAAAACATTGACCGGCGAAAATTGATGAATATCAAGTTTTCGAAACACTCATTGGCGAAAACTAATGAATATCATGTTTCTGGAACACTAATCGGCGAAAACTTATGAATATTAAGTTTTCGAAACACTCATCGATGAAAACTGATTAACAAAAAAATCAAGTTTTCGAAACACTCACTGGCAAAAACTGATGAATATGAAGTTTTCAAAACACTCACCGACGAAAATTGATGAATATCAAGTTTACAAAACACTCATCGGCGAAAACTGATTAACAAGAAAATCAAGTTTTTGAAACACTCATCGGCGAAAAGTAATAAAAATCAAGTTTTCGAAACACTTATCGGTGAAAACTTATTAACAAAAAAATCAAGTTTTCGAAACACTCATTGGCAAAAACTAATAAATATCAAGTTTTCGAAATACTCATCGACGAAAACTAATTAACAAGAAAATCAAGTTTTCCAAACACTCATTGGAGAAAACTGATGAATATCAAGTTTTCGAAACACTCACCGGCGAAAACTGATTAACAAAAAAATCAAGTTTTCGAAACACTCACTGGCAAAAACTGATAAATATCACGTTTTCAAAACATTGACCGGCGAAAATTGATGAATATCATGTTTTTGAAACACTCATCGGCGAAAACTGATTAACAAGAAAATCAAGTTTTCGAAACACTCATCGGCAAAAACTGATGAATATCATGTTTCTGAAACACTAATCGGCGAAAATTAAGGAATATCAAGTTTTCGAAACACTCATCGGCAAAAACTGATGAAAAAAAATCAAGTTTTCAAAACACTCATTGGCGAAAACTGATGAATATCAAGTTTTTAAAACACTCACCGACGAAAACTGATGAATATCAAGTTTTCGAAACACTCATCGGCGAAAAATGATTAACGAGAAAATCATGTTTTCGAAACACTCACTGGCAAAAACTGATGAATATCAAGTTTTCGAAACACTCATCGGCCAAAACTGATTAACAAGAAAATCAAGTTTTCGAAATACTCATTGGTGAAACTGATGAATATCAAGTTTTTGAAACACTCAGCGGCGAAAACTGATGAATATCAAGTTTTCGAAAAGCTCAACGGCAAAAACTAATTAAGAAGAAAATTAAGTTTTTGAAACACTCATTGGTGTAAACTATTGAATATCAAGTTATTGAAACACTCATCTGCAAAAACTAATGAATATGAAGTTTTCGAAAAAATTATTCGCAAAAATTGATTAACAATAAAATCAAGTTTTCGAAACACTCATTGGCGAAAACTGATGAATATCAAGTTTTCGAAACACTCATCGGCGAAAACTGATGAATATCAAGTTTCCGAAACACTCATCGGCGAAAACTGATGAATATCTAGTCTTCGGAACACTTATCGGTGAAAATTGATTAACAAGAAAATCAAGTTTTTAAAACACACATTGGCGAAAACTGATGAATATCAAGTTTCCGAAACACTAATTGGCGAAAACTGATGAATATCAAGTTTCCGAAACAGTCATCGGCGAAAACTGATTAACAAGGAAACCAAGTTTTCAAAACACACATTGGCGAAAACTGATGAACATCATGTTTTCGAAACACTCACTGACGAAAACTGATGAATATAAAGTTTTCGAAACACTCATCGGCCAAAACTGATTAACAAGAAAATCAAGTTTTCAAAACACTCATTGGCGAAAACTGATGAATATTAAGTTTTCGAAACACTCACCAGCGAAAACTGATTAACAAGAAAATCAAGTTTTCCAAAGACTCATTGGAGAAAACTGATGAATATCAAGTTTCCGAAACACTCATCGGCGAAAATTGGTGAATATCAAGTATTCGAAACACTCATCGGCGAAAACTGATTAACAAGAAAATCAAGTTATCGAAACACTCATTGGCGAAAACTGATGAATATCAAGTTTTCGAAACACTCAACGTCGAAAACTGATTAAGAAGAAAATCAAGTTTTTGAAACACTCATTAGCAAAAACTGATGAATATCAAGTTTCTGAAACACTCATCGGCGAAAACTGATGAATATCAAGTCTTCAAAACACTCATCGGCGAAAACTGATTAACAAGAAAATCAAGTTTTTAAAACACACATTGGCGAAAACTGATGAATATCAAGTTTCCGAAACACTCATCTGCGAAAACTGATGAATATCAAGTTTTCAAAACACTCACCGGCGAAAAATAATGAATAACAAGTTTTCGAAACAGTCGTCGGCGAAAACTGATTAACAGGAAAATCAAGGTTTCGAAGCACTCATTGGCAAAAACTGAGGAATATCAAGTTTCCGAAACATTAATCGGCGAAAACTGATGAATATCAAGTTTTGGAAACACTTATCGGCGAAAGCTGATTAACAAGAAAATGAAGTTTTCGAAACACTCACCGACGAAAATTGATGAATATCAAGTTTTCGAAACACTCATCGGCGAAAACCGAATAACAGGAAAATCAATTTTTCGAAACACTAATCGGCGAAAACTGATGAATATTAATTTTTCGAAACACTCATTGGCAAAAACTAATGAATATAAAGTTTTCAGAACACTCACTGGCGAAAACTGATTAACTAGAAATTCAAGTTTTCGAAACACTCATTGGCAAAAACTGATGAATAACAAGTATTCAAAACACTCATCGGCGAAAACTGATTAACCAGAAAATCATGTTTTTGAAACACTCATTGGCAAAAACTGATGAACATCAAGTTTTCGAAACACTCATTGGCAAAAACTGACGAATATCAAGTTTTCGAAACACTCATCGGCGAAAACTGATTAACAAGAAAATCATGTTTTTGAAACACTCTTTGGCGAAAACTGATGAATATCAAGTTTCCGAAACATAATCAGCGAAAACTGATGAATATCAAGTTTTCGAAACACTCATCGGCGGAAAATGATTAACAAGAAAATCAAGTTTTCGAAAAACTCACTGGCGAAAACTGATGAATATCAAGTTTTCAAAACACTCATTGACGAAAACAGATGAATATCAAGTTTTCAAAACACTCACCGGCGAAAACTGATTAACAAGAAAATCAAGTTTTCGAAACACTCATTTTCGAAAACTGATGAATATCATGTTTTTGACACACTCATCGGCGAAAACAGATTAACAAGAAAATCAAATTTTTCAAACACTCATTGCCGAAAACTGATGAATATCAAGTTTTCGAAACACTCACTGGCGAAAACCGATGAATATAAAGTTTTCGAAACACTCATAGGCCAAAACTGATTAACAATAATATCAAGTTTTCGAAACACTAATTGGCGACAACTGATGAATATCAAGTTGCCGAAACAGTAATCGGCGAAAACTGATGAATATCAAGTTTTCGAATCACTCATCGGCAAAAACTAATTAACAAGAAAATCAAGTTTTCGAAACACTCACCGGCAAAAACTGATGAATATAAAGTTATCGAAACACTCACCCCCGAAAACTGATGAATATCAAGTTTTCAAAACACTCATCGGCGAAAACTGATTAACAAGAAAATCAAGTTTTTGAAACAATCATTGGCGAAAACTGATGAATATCAAGTTTTTTAAACACTCATCGGCGAAAACTGATTAACAAGAAAATCAAGTTATCGAAATACTCATTGGTGAAAACTGTTGAATATCATGTTTTTGAAACTCTCACTGGCGAAAACTAATGAATATCATGTTTTCGAAACACTCATCGGCGAAAACTGTTGAATATCAAATTTTCGAAACACTCATTGGCGAAAGTTGGTTTACAAGAAAATCATGTTTTCGAAAACTAATGAATATCAAGTTTTCGAAACACTCATCGGGGAAAATTGATGAATATGAGGTTTTCGACACACTCATAGGCAAAAACTAATTATCAAGAAAATCAAGTTTTCGAAACACTCATTAGCGAAAACTGATGAATATCAAGTTTCCGAAACACTAATCGGCGGAAACTGATGAATATCAAGTTTTTGAAACACTCACCGGGGAAAACTGATAAACAAGAAAATCTAGTTTTCGAAATACTTATTCGCGAAAACTGATGAATATCTGGTTTTCGGAACACTCATCGGCGACAACTTATGATTATCAAGTTTTTGAAACACTCATCGGCAAAAACTGATTAACAAGAAAATCAAGTTTTCGAAACACACATTGGCGAAAACTGATGATTATCAAGCTTCCGAAACACTAATCGGCAAAAACTAATGAATATCAAGTTTTCGAAACACTCATCAGCGAAAACTGATGAATATCAAGTTTTCTAAACACTCACCGGCGAAAACTGATGAATACCATGTTTTTGAAACACTTATTAGCAAAAATTGATTAAGAAGAAAATCAAGTTATCGAAATACTCAATTGTGAAAACTGATGAATATCAAGTTTTAGAAACACCTACCGACGAAAACTGATGAATATCAAGTTTTCGAAACACTCATTCGCGAAAACTGATTAACAAGAAAATCAAGTTTCCGAAACACTCATTTTCGAAAATTGATGAATATCAAGTTTTTGAAACACTCACTGGCGAAAACTAATGAATATCAATTTTTCGAAACACTCATTGGCAAAAACTGATGAATATCAAATTTTTGAAACACGAATCGGCGAAAACTGATGAATATCATGTTTTCGACGCACTTACCGGCGAAAACTGTTGAATATCAAGTTTTCGAAATAGTACCCGGCGAAAACTAATTAACAAGAAAATCAGGTTTTCGAAACACTCATTGGCGAAAACTGATGAAAATCAAGTTTCCGAAACACTCATCGACGAAAACTGATGAATATCAAGTTTTCGAAACACTCATTAGTTTTTCTATGCACTCCCACCAAGCCTTAGGGAGAAAATCACATTTCTCTCCCGCACACACTAACTTTTGTATGCACTTAAGCCTCCTTCTTTTTAGTCCTTCTCACCCTTTTTTCTTAAAATAATGCATTTCTATATGTTTTCTAAATGCAACAATCAATGTCAAGCACAAGCATCGAGTTAGATTTAGTTAACAAACAATTATTCCATTAACTGAAAAGGCGGATGTTACAATTCCCCCCTCCTTATTAAAAATTTCGTCCTCGAAATTTGAAGCATACGTACTCTAATCATTCTAGATATGACTTTCTCATATCTTTTCTCCTTTAGGTTGCTTCTTAAGAAGAGGAATTATCCAACATCACCCTTTTCCAATTTGAAATAATCCTACTTTCCAATCCACTGAGTTTCATTTTTCCTTCAATCTTTTAGGTTTTTAGGATGTAAGTCAAATGTTCCACCATTGAGCTACATCCATCCCTTAGTTTTCAATGGTTTTTTCTACTTTCAGTAAGACTCATTTACCTATCTTGAACTCTACACTCTTTCATGGAATAATAGTATTCCATCAAATGACTATTTGAACCCTTTTAAGTCCATTAAAACTCTAAGAATTCATTCTCTTTCTTCCCAAGCTTCTAATTTTTTTGATCCCTATGGTTACATTCTATCCGGTAGAACTATGATGGAAGGATTTAAATCCCAATACTTCTCAATTAACCTTAGCATATTAACTCACATTTGAAACATATGTGGAGACTTCCTACTCAGGGCATACGTGACCACATTTGCCTTTCGTGGATGGTACTTTAATTTGAAGTTGTAGTCTTTTGAGAACTCCATCCATCTCATTTTTCTCAAGTTTAACTACCTCTCATGGCAGTGATATATGAGACTTATATGGTCAGTACATACATTAAACTTACTCCCATAAAAATAATGTGTCCCATACCTTCATGCAAAAACTATGACTGCTACTTTTAGATCGTGTGTTGGCTGTTCCTCCGTATAAGATCCCAATGGTCTAGCGGCATAGGCCACTACCCTCTTTTCTTAAATTAACAAACAACCTAATCTTTTCTTGGATGTGTCGGTGGAAACACTGATGAATATCAAGTTTTCGAAACACTCATCGGCAAAAACTGTTTAACAACAAAATCAAGTTTTCGAAACACTAATTGACGAAAACTTATGAATATCAAGTTTTCAAAACACTAATTAGCGTAAACTGATGAGTATCAACTTTTCTAAACACTCATCGGCGTAAACTGATTAAGAAGAAAATCAAGTTTTCGAAACACTCATTGGCGAAAACTGAAGGATATCAAGTTTTCGAAACACTCATCGGCGAAAACTGATTAACAAGAAAATAAAGTTATCGAAACACTCATTGGCAAAAACTCATGAATATCAAGTTTCCGAAACACTAGTCGACGAAAACTGATGAATATCTAGTTTTCGAAACACTCATCGGCGAAAATTGATGAATATCAAGTTTTCGAAACACTCACCCGCGAAAACTGATTTACAAGAAAATCAAGTTTTCGAAACACTCATTGGCAAGAACTGATGAATATCAAGTTTTCGAAACAATCACCGACGAAAACTGATGAATATCAAGTTTTCGAAATACTCATTGGTGAAAACTGATTAACAAGAAAATCAAGTTTCCGAAACACTCATTGGTAAAAACTAATGAATATCAAGTTTTTGAAACACTTATTGGCGAAAACTGATTAACAAGTAAATCAAGTTTTTGAAACACTCATTGGCGAAAACTGATGAATATCAAGTTTTCGAAACACTCATCGGCGAAAACTGATGAATATCAAGCTTTCGAAACAGTCATCGGCGAAAACTGATTAACAAAAAAATCAAGTTTTCGAAACACTCATTGGCAAAAACTGATAAATATCAAGTTTCCGAAACACTAATCGGCAAAAACTGAGGCATATCAAGTTTTCGAAACACACTTCGGCGAAAACTGATTAACAAGAAAATCAAGTTTTCGAAACAATCACCGACGAAAACTGATGAATATCATGTTTTCGAAACACTCATAGGCGAAAACTGATTAACAAGAAAATCAAGTTTTCGAAACACTCATTGGCGAAAACAGATGAATATCAACTTTTCGAAACACTCATCAACGAAAACTGATGAATACCAAGTTTTTGAAACACACTTTGGCTAAAACTGATTAACAAGAAAATCAAGTTATCGAAACACTCATTGGTGAAAATTGATGAATTTCAAGTTTTCGAAACACTCACCGACGAAAACTAATGAATATCAAGTTTTCGAAACACTCGTCGGCGAAAACTGATTAACATGAAAATCAAGTTTCCGAACACTCATTGGCTAAAACTCATGAATATCAAGTTTCCGAAACACTAATCGGCGAAAATTGATGAATATCAAGTTTCGGAGCACTCACCGGCGAAAACTGATGAGTATCAATTTTTCGAAACTCTCGCCGGCGAAACTAATTAACAAGAAAATCAAGTTTTCGAAACACTTATTGGCGAAAACTTATGAAAATAAAGTTTCTGAAACACTCACCGGCGAAAACTGATGAATATCAAGTTTTCGAAACACTCATCGGCAAAACTGATTAACAAGAAAATCAAGTTTACGAAACACTCATTGGCGAAAACTGATGAATATCAAGTTTTCGAAACACTCTTCGGCGAAAACTGATTAACACGAAAATCAAGTTTTTGAAAAACTCATTGGCAAAAACTGATGAATATCAAGTTTTCGAAACACTCACCGGCGAAAACTGATGAATATCAAGTTTTCGAAACATTCACCGACGAAAATTCATTAACAAGAATATAAAGTTTTCGAAACACTCATTGGCAAAAACTGATGAATATCAAGTTTCCGAAACACTAATCGGCGAAAACTGATGAATATCAAGTTTCGAAGCACTCACCGGCGAAAACTGATGAGTATCAATTTTTCGAAACTCTCATCAGCGAAAACTAATTAACAAGAAAATCAAGTTTTCGAAACACTCATTGGCGAAAACTTATGAAAATCAAACTTCTAAAACACTCACCGGCGAAAACTGATTAACAAGAAAATCAAGTTTTCGAAACACTCATCCGCGAAAACTGATGAATATCAAGTTTTCGAAACACTCCCCGGCGAAAACTAAATAACAAGAAAATCAAACTTTCAAAACACTCATTGGCGAAAACAGATGAATATCAAGTTTTCGAAACACTCACCGGCGAAAAATAATGAATATCTACTTTTCGAAACACTCACCGGCGAAAATTGATTAACAAGAATACCAAGTTTTCGAAACACTCATTGGGGAAAACTGATGAATTTCAAGTTTCCGAAACATTAATCGGCGAAAATTGATGAATATCATGTTTTTGAAACACTCATCGGAGAAACCTGGTTAACAAGAAAATCAAGTTTTCGAAAAACTCATTGGCGAAAACTGATGAATATCAAGTTTTCGAAACACTCGTCGTCGAAAACTTATTAACAAAAAAATCAAGTTTTCGAAACACTCATTGGCGAAAGCTGATGAATATCAAGTTTCCAAAACACTAATCGATGAAAACTGATGAATATAAAGTTTTCGAAACACTCACCGGCGAAAACTGATGAATATCAAGTTTTCGAAACACTCACTGGCGAAAACTAATGAATATCAAGTTTTCGAAACACTCACCGGCGAGAACTGATTAACAAGAAAATCAAGTTTTCGAAAAACTCTTCGGCGAAAACTGATGAATATCAAGTTTTCGAAACACTCATCGGCGAAAACTGATTAACTAAAAAATCAAGTTTTTGAAACATTCATTGGCGAAAACTGATGAATATCAAGTTGTCAAAACACTCACCAGCGAGAACTCATGAATATCAAGTTTTCGAAACACTCATCGGCGAAAACTGATTAACAAGAAAATCAAGTTTTTGAAACACTCATTGGCGAAAACTGATGAATATCAAGTTTTGGAAACACTCATCGGAGAAAACTGATTGACAAGAAAATCGAGTTTTTGAAACACTCATTGGCGAAAACTGATGAATATCAAGTTTTCTAAACCCTCACCGGCGAAAACTGATGATTACCATGTTTTTGAAACACTCATTGGCGAAAATTGATTAACAAGAAAATCAAGTTATCGAAACACCCATTGTTGAAAACGGATGAATATCAAGTTTTCGAAACACTCACCGATGAAAACTAATGAATATCAAGTTTTCGAAACATTGGTCGGTGAAAATGAATTAACAAGAAAATCAAGTTTTCGAACACTCATTGGCGAAAACTTATGAATATCAAGTTTTCGAAACACTAATCGGCAAAAACTGATGAATATCAAGTTTCGAAGCACTGACAGGCAAAACGTGATGAATATCAAGTTTTCGAAACACTCATCGGCAAAAACTGATTAAGAAGAAAATCAAGTATCCGAAACGCCCATTGACGAAAACTAATGAATATGAAGTTTTCGAAACACTCACCAGCGAAAACTGATGAATATAAAGTTTTCGAAACACTTACCAACAAAAACTAATTAACAAGAATATCAAGTTTTCGAAACACTCATTGGCGAAAACTGATGAACAAGAAAATTAAGTTTTCGAAACACTCATTGGCAAAAACAGATAAATATCAAGTTTTCGAAACACTCATTGGCAAAAACTGATGAATATCAAGTTTTCGAAACACTCATCGTCGAAAACTGATTAACAAGAAAATCAAGTTTTCGAAACACTCATTGGCGAAAACTGATGAATATCAAGATTTCAAAACACTCACCAACTAAAACTAATGAATATCATATTTTCGAAACA
Organism: Senna tora; assembly: GCA_014851425.1. NCBI lineage: Eukaryota > Viridiplantae > Streptophyta > Magnoliopsida > Fabales > Fabaceae > Senna > Senna tora. The sequence goes on along the minus strand of JAAIUW010000120.1, from coordinate 13,907 downwards.
CTCATTGGTAAAAACTGATTAACAAGAAAATCAAGTTTTTGAAACACTCATTGGTGAAAACTGATGAATATCAAGTTTTTGAAACACTCACTGGCGAAAACTGATTAACAAGAAAATCAAGTTTTCGAAACACTCATTGGCAAAAACTGATGAATATCAAGTTTTAGAAACACTAATCGGCGAAAACTGATGAATATCAAGTTTTCGAAACACTCATCGGCGAAAACTGATTAGCAGAAAATCAAGTTTTCGAAAAACTCTTTGGCGATAACTGATGAATATCAAGTTTTTGAAACACTCATCGGCGAAAACTGATTAACAAGAAAATCAAGTTTTCGAAACACTCACAGGTGAAAACTGATGAATATCAAGTTTTCTAAACACTCACCGGCAAAAACAGATGAATATCAAGTTTTCGAAACACTCATCGGTAAAAACTGATTAACAAGAAAATCAAGTTTTCGAAACACACATTGGCGAAAACTGATGAATATCAAGTTTTCTAAACACTCACCCGCGAAAACTGATGAACTCCATGTTTTTGAAACACTCACTGGCGAAAACTGATTAACAAGAAAATCAAGTTATCGAAACACTCATTAGTGAAAACTGATGAATATCAAGTTTTCGAAACACTCATTCCCGAAAACTGATTAACAAGAAAATCAAGTTTTCGAAACACTCGTTTTCGAAAATATATGAATATCAAGTTTTCGAAACTTATGAATATCATGTTTTCGAAACTTATGAATATCAAGTTTTCGAAACACTCACAGGCGAAAACTGATGAATATCAAGTTTTCGAAACACTCATTCGCGAAAAACTGATTAATAAGAAAATCAAGATTTCGAAGCACTCAATTTCAAAAACTGGTGAATATAAGGTTTACGAAACACTCACCGGCGAAAACTGATGAATATCAAGTTTTCGACACACTCATCGGCGAAAAATGATGAACAATAAAATCAAGTTTTCGAAACACCCATTTCCGGAAACTAATGAATATCAAGATTCTGAAACACTCACCGGCAAAAATTGATGAATATCAAGTTTTCGAAACACCCATTGGCGAAAGCTGATTAACAATAAAATCTTGTTTTCGAAACACCGATCGGCGAATACTGTTGAATTTCAAGTTTTCGAAAAACACTCACCGGCGAAAACTTATGAATATCAAGTTTTCCAAACACTCAATGGCGAAAACTGATTAACAAGAAACTCAATTTTTCGAAACACTCATCGGGGAAAATTGATGAATATCAAGTTTCCGAAACACTAATCGGGGAAAACTGAAGAATATCAAGTTTTCGAAACACTCATCGGCGAAAACTGATTAACAAAAAAATCAAGTTTTCTAAAAGTCATTGGCGAAAAATGATCAATATCTAGTCTTCGACAGACTCGTCGGCGAAAACTGATTAACAAGAAAATCAAGTTTTCGAAACACTCATTGGCGAAAACTGTTGAACATCAAGAAAATCATGTATACGAAACACTCATCGGCGAAAACTGATGAATATCAAGTTTTCGAAACACTAATTGACGGAAACTGATTAACAAGAAAATCAAGTTTTCGAAACACTCATAGGTGAAAACTGAAGAATATTATGTTTCTGAAACAGTCATCAGCGAAAACTGAGGAATATCAAGTTTTCAAAACACTCATCGATGAAAACTGATTAACAAGAAAATCAAGTTTTCGAAACAGTCATTGGCGAAAACTGATGAATATCAAGTTTTCGAAACACTCATCGGCGAAAATTGATTAACAAGAAAATCATGTTTTCGAAACACTCATTGGCGAAAATTGATGAATATCAAATTTCCGAAACACTAATCAGGGAAAACTGATGAATATCAAGTTTTCAAAACACTCGTCGGCGAAAACTGATTAACAAAAAAATCAGGTTTTCGAGACACTCACTAGCGAAAGCTGATGAATATCATGTTTTCTAAACACTCGCTGGCGAAAATTGATGAATATCAAGTTTTCGAAACACTCATCGGCGAAAACTGATCAACAAGAAAATCAAGTTTTTGAAACACTCAATGGCGAAAACTGATGAATATCAAGTTTCCAAAACCCTAATCGGCGAAAACTGATAAATATCAAGTTTTTGAAATGTAACACCCCAGTTCTAGACCCTTTAGAAATCAGAGTTTGAGTATAAAGAACATATCTTTGATCGAGAACCAGTATTTTACTTCCACTTCTACCCGAATTTATTTAAAATTTTTACTCGTTAATTATTTAAGCAACATATATTTGGGTTCCATCTTTCGGGTATCTCTCGCGCATACCAAAACTACTGCGGAAGCATGCATCATACATACATACTAAAACTTTAGCTTTGTATTTACTTATAGAATATAATAAAAACATAACACATACATCATTAAATTATATGAGAGCCTCGTGAAAGAGAATAATCTACAAACTACTGACATTTATAGATCATAATCTTTAATCCGCTTACTGGAGATAGGCTCAATCTATTATATACATGTACTTAACAAATTATCTATTCTCATTCCTTATCTGTACCTTGTACAAAATGCCAATCAACTTCTTCAAAAGATATAACTAAGTAATTGGCTAGAAGGAATGAGAATACATGGATTCAAAAGTAAACTATATGCTTCTATACAATATGATTCTTTCTTTTCTTCAAAAAGTCCTGCTACCCCAACACTCCAGTCTCGTCCCGAAGACATGAGGTACCTAATCAGCTGATACACACCAACGTAATGAGGATAAGCCCCAGTAATCAAAACTACCGATTTTCAAACTCATTGTTGTGTACCACTATGCCTTGCACAGAAATCTCTGCATTCCTTTCTCATCATATATATAAAACATGGATGTGATGATTAACTTAAAACTTATGCATGTCATACTTTTCATGGAACATTTAGCATGGAAATTCTTAGATATTAGGGCATATGAAATGGAATGGCATACTTGCATGTCATAAAACATTTAAAACATGGATGCAAATCATTCATTGGTATGGTATGGAATAGTATCATCCTCATCTTTGCAAAACATCATAAACTAGAGTATTATGAACATACATAAAACATTTCATCATATCATCCTAAGGGTACTGAAATAACACATAATAAACATGTGGGCATCTAGCCCTAATTTCATGAAACATATGAGCATCAGGAGTGCCGCAACGCGAGCACTCACACACATCCATACTTTCATCATCATTGTAGGACCCTTTGCGTCTTTCCTGAAGGATCAACAATTTGCCTCCCGTAACATTTACATATACCTAGGATTCATCATGTTGTCCCGGAGGATCAACTGTTTAATTCCTTAAACACATACATTCATAGGATTCATTGCGTCTTCCCTTAAGAATTAACCTATTGCATGCATTGTGTCATTCCCTGTGGATCAACAATTTATATGCATGGTATCTTTCCTTAGGAGTCAACAATTCATCTCTGTGATATGCTATTCACATATACATATATTGCAAAGAAATGGGTCCCAATCATGGTTCGCCTAATTTTAAGCATGTCGCTCTTAGATGGCCACATAGGGCATACTAGCTTAAAATTCGGTAACCAACACGGGGCTTTTGTAAAATTATATTCTTAATCGAATGGATGTTTTACCATCCCAAATAATGACACAACTGTGGAAATCCCAACAGTCGTCCCATACCGACAATTGGTCATTCGATCATGGACCCATTCTTTACCGATACATGTACATTGAATACTAGCTCGATTTTCTTTCTTTCTATGTTATTTCCCCTTGATTCATATTTCAAATCACTTTAAAATCTTTGAGCATCATGTTTGAGAATGAAATTAGGTGTTTAAAACATCATTTAAAGTGATTAAGTTCACTATGCAAAACAGGGGCCTATCAGTTGGCTGATTGGGGCCATCAGCGGGCTGATTGGGGCCATCATCCGGCTGATTGGGGCCATCAGCCGGCTGATTGGGCCTTAATTTTTGACAAATAATATTTTCCAGAGACCTATCAGCCGGTTGTTAGATCTATCAGCCGGTTGTTAGATCTATCAGCCGGCTGATAGCTCTCTGTAGAGCTTTTTCAGCCACATAAAAGACACAACAACCGACTGTTCTAATTCTGGAAAATTCTTGGTAAAATATGGACGTTTCTGGGAATAAATATGCACACTCTGGGAAAAATAAACGCATCAGCCGGCTGTTCTTAGCTATCAGCAGGCTATTCTTATTCTGGAAAATTTTCTGGATAATTTATGAACACATCAGCCGGCTGATACGGGGTAGAAATGTTTTTAAAAACATCATTTTGTCCAAATTAAAGCCCCAAAACTTGAAAACCAAAAGTGGAACTTAATCCCTATGATTTATGCATCAAAAACCCATGAAAAACATGTCCAAAAACAAGATTAAACTAGCTCAAATCATGATTTTCTCTCAAACCCATACCCATTTCCAAAACCCATCTAGATTATCTAATTTCCTGTTAAATCCAAACATGCAAATCATCATATAACATCCATCTAATTTCATAAAACAAATGGAAGCAGGTTTTTCCTCTCAAATGGCCCAAAATTCAAAAGTTAAGTTTTGGCCATTTCTTCAAATCCTTAATCTGAAAAAGTGAAAGGTTGGTAGTTTGATTACCTTGTTTTGAAGCTCAAATCTTGTGTTGTTGGTGTTCAGCTGAATTTCTACGGTTCGATCCTAGCTCAAATCAAATTCTCCTAGCTTGAATCACCCATTTGGTCTCTAAGCTCCCTTTCAAGTTTCTCCCCCTTCTCTCTAACTCTTCCTCTCTCTAAGTTGATGAAAATGGTGAGTCTGTGTGTGTGTGCTGGCTCCTCTAGCGTATAAGAGGTGTCACCAACCTCTTTGGGAGAAAATTGACTTTCACCCTCACACACTACTTTTTCCTTTCACTTTAGTCTCTATCGTTTAGGTCCTTCCCACCCTCTTTTCTTAGATTAATGCATTTCTATATGCTTTCTAAATGCAACAATCAATATCAAACACAAGCATTGAGTTAGATTTAGTTAACAAACAATTATTTCATTAACTGAAAAAGGCGGATGTTACAATTCCACCCTCCTTATTAAAAATTTCAACCTCGAAATTTGAAGCATACCTACTCTAATCATTCTAGATATGACTTTCTCGTATCTTTTCTCCTTTAGGTTACTTCTTGAGAAGAGGAATCATCCTACATCACCCTTTTCCAATTTGAAATAACCTTACTTTTCAATCCACTTAGTTTCATTTTTCTTCAATCTTGTAGGTTTTTAGGATGTAAGTCAAATACTCCACCATTGAGCTACATCCCATCCCTTAGTTTTCAATGATTTTTTTTTTCTAATTTCAATAAGACTCATTTACCTATCTTGAACTCTACACTGTTTCTTGGAATAATAGTATTCCATCAAATGACTATTTGAACCCTTTTGAGTCCGTTAAAACTCTAAGAATTCATTCTTTTTCTTTCCAAGCTTTTATATATATATATATATATATATATATATATATATATATATATATATCCTTATGGTTACATTCAATCTAGTAGAACTATGATGGAAGGATTTAAATCCCTATACTTCTCTATTAACCTTAGCTTATTAACTCACAGTTGAGACATGTGTGGAGACTTTCTTCTCAAGGTATATGTGACCACATTTGCCTTTCGTGGATGGTACTTCAATTTGAAGTTGTAGTCCTTTGAAAACTCCATCCATCTCATTAGTCTCAAGTTCCACTACCTCTCATGGAAGTGATCTATGAGACTTCTATGGTCACTACATACCTTAAACTTACTCCCTTAAAATAATGTCTCATATCTTCATGGAAAAACTAAGATTGCTACTTCTAAATTGTGTGAAAGGGATATTCCTCTATATGAGATCTCCATGGTCTAGAGGCATAGGTTATTACCCTCTTTTGTTATTTTAACACAATCTAATCTTTTCTTGGATGTGTCGGTAGAAAAACTCAATCTCTCTTAAAGAATGAAGTGTTACTAAGGGAGGTATGGTAACCTTTTCACTTGGTATTTGGAAGATATTCTCATATCATAAAGTTTATGTGAAAGGTACGTCCTTTCTAATTCACTTATTTCAAAGGCAATCCAATATGCCAAAACCATTGAATAAACTTCTATAGCGACTACCTAATCCAAGGAAATTAAGGATTCCGTGATTGTCTCTCTCTCAGTTCGCTATTGCACTCCTATTACTAGGATCTACATCTACTACATTCTTAGAGATCACATATCCTAAGCATTTTACTTCATCTAACCAAAATTCGCGGTTTGTAAACTATGTATAACTGCTTTTCCCTAAGTACTTGTAGCACAATCCTAAGATGCTCTTCCCTATTCATGGAATACACAAATACATCATCAACAAACACTACTACGAAAAAATAGAGGTAGGGTCTAAGATGCAAATCATGTAATCCATGGAAATAGTTGGAACATTTATCTGAACTAAAGGCATTACAAGGTATTCATAATGCACTTGTCTGATTCTAAAACACCTTAGGAATGTCTCTAGTCTTAACTTTGACTTGATATTACTCCGACCTCAAATCAATCTTAGAGGATACGGTGGCTCCTCATAGTTGATCTAAAGAATCATATATCTTAGGGAGTGAGTACTTGTTCTTCACAATAACCCGTTTAATCTGACTATGCTCAACATACTTCCTAAAACTTACATCTTTTGGCTTCCCAAGTAGTACCGGTGCACCCCATGGTGATGCACTTGGTTCGATGACCTATCTACTTAAGAGATCCTCTACCTGGGTTTTATTTCACCTAAATCAGGATAAGACATTTTGTATGGCACTACAGAGATCAATCACATTCTAGGGATCAACTCTATAGAGACTCTACTTCTCTTTCGGGACAAAGACTAGTTATCTGTTCTGGAAAAACAACAGAAAAATTCATTGCAATTCAGGACCACAAAATTTTTTTTGATAACTAGTTCATTCCTAACCGATCTAAATGATAATCTATTTTAGGTAATGAGTATTCTCCTTTATGATAACCTTGTTCGATTACCTATGCTTGATTCCTAACCAAAGACTCTCATCTTTCTTCTTCAAATGTAACACTAGTGTGTTCCTTGTGACTTACTAGGACAATTGAATGATCTACTTAAAAAGTTCTCTATGTCTTTAGTTTACTTAATTCTAGAGGGAATACTCTTTATGGTACTATGAAGATTGGTTACATTCCAAGAAACAACTCCATAGAGAATCCTACTCCTCTCTAAGGTGGGAGATTAGTTATCTCCTCTAGAACTACAATAGAATAATCTATCACTACAAAATACTTTCTAGACGCACGGAAGCTCATCTTAAGAGGGACATAGAAATGTTACTCGCTAAATCTTACCAGTAGAATTCGTTGGTTACTCATCACTATTTAGGGTTATTTGGTTCTAGACACTTTGTTCATCCCTAACCTCATACTAGTGTTCAACATAAGCAAACAAACAAAATCAATCAACAAAAGGTCTATCCTCCACAATAAAAATTTCGTATATAAGTCAAAGGGGCAACAACATTTTCAAACTTAGAGTTCAATGGAGTTTTTGGATACATGACTCTTCCATGATCCATCAGGGTTCACTTCATATGAGAAAAATGACTTGACCCATCATCTCATCATACAAAGCACGACCCTGATAAAACTATAAGAAAAATCGAACTTCTTTCTTGTTTCTCAACAAGAAACTCTTTCCTTAGGGATACTTTGTCAAAAGTACTCCAAGTAAGATAGTCATCCTAGAATTACTTCAACAATATACTCACTTCTAACCACCATTAACTTCTTAAACAAATCTAAAAATTGTAAGGAATCATAACATATCACCATGTAGAAATTTCAAACATCTCCTCAATAACTTTATATTTAGCTCACACTTAAAAGGGAAGTCTATGCCTTTGAAAAATTAAATTCAATCCACCTATGGTAGGTTGAGTTTCTGTGGACTTTTGGCTGCTACTACTAATCATTCCTACTTCTTCAATACCACTTGAGGACTTGGGTTATGACATGTCAAGCCTTTTGGAGAACACAAAACTCCAATAACGTCACCCAATGTTCCTTTTTCCACTTCAACATTCTTCCTAAGTGGAATCATATCTCACTCCACAAAACAAATATGATTGAGGTAGCTAATCTCAATAATACATGTTATGTAAGAAGACATGACCCATTAAGAATGTTGTCTACTCAAACCTAATACTCCTTTCCTCAAGTCAAACCAGAATACAAGAGAGTTCCACTGTGTACATTCAGCTAACTAACTTGATTCCAGCCTTTCTACGAGGAATCTACATCCTAATTGCTTAGTTTGAACCTCTCTAGTTAGTTCTAACCAAGATACGGTACGCTCTGATACCATAACTGTAACACCCCAGTTCTAGACCCTTTAGAAATCAGTGTTTGAGTATAAAGAACATATCTTTGATCGAGAACCGGTGTGCTACTTCTACTTCTACCCGAATTTATTTAAACTTTTTACCCGTTAATTAGTTAAGCAACATATTTTTTGGATCTATCTCTCGGGTATCTCTCGCGCATACCAAACCTATTGCGGAAGCATGCATCATATAAACATACATACTAAAACTTTAACTTTGTATTTACTTATAGAATTTACTAAAAACATAATAAATACATCATCAAAGTATTTGAGAGCCTCGTAAAAGAGAATAATCTACAAACTACTGACATTTATAGATCATAATCTTTAATTCGCTTACTAGAGATAGGCTCAGTCTATTATATGGAAGTACATAACAAATTATCTATTCTCATCCCTTATCTATATCTAGTACAAAATGGCAATCAACTTCTTCAAAAGATATAACTAAGTTATTGGCTAGAAGGAATGAGAATACATGGATTCAAAAGTAAACTATATGCTTCAATACAATCTGATTCTTTCTTTCCTTCAAAAAGTCCTGCTACCCCAACACTCCAGTCACGTCCCGAAGACGTAAGGTACCTAATCAGCTGATACACACCAACGTAATGAGTAAAACCCCAGTAATCAAAACTACCTGTTTTCAAACTCATTGTTGTGTACCACTGTGCCTTGCACAGAAATCTCTGCATTCCTTTCTCATCATATATATAAAACATGGATGTGATGATTAACTTAAAACTTATGCATGTCATGCTTTTCATGGAACATTTAGCATGGTAATTCTTACATATTAGGGCATATGAAATGGAATGGCATACTTGCATGTCATAAAACATTTAAAACATGGATGAAATATCATTCATTGGTACGGTATGGAATAGTATCATCCTCATCTTTGCAAAACATCATAAACTAGAGTATTATGAATATACATAAAACATTTCATCATATCATCATCATTCATAATCCCAAGGGTACTGAAATAACAAATAATAAACATGTGGGCATCTAGCCCTAATTTCATGAAACATATGAGCATCGGGAGTGCCACAATGCGAGCACTCGCACACATCCATACTATCATCATTTTAGGACCCTTATCGTCTTTCCCGAAGGATCAACAATTCGTCCCTCATAACATCATCATTAGAGGACCATTTGCTTCTTTCCCGAAGGATCAACAATTTGCCTCCCATAACATTTACATATACCTAGGATTCATCATGTTGTCCCAGAGGATCAACTGTTCAATTCCTTGAACACATACATTCATAGGATTCATTGCGTATTCCCTTAAGAATCAACCTATTGCATTCATTGTGTCTTTCCCTGTGGATCAACAATTTATATGTATGGTATCATTACTTAAGAGTCAACAATTCATCTCCATGATATGCTATTCACATATACATATATTGGAAAGAAATGGGTCCCAATCATGGTTCGCCTAATTTTAAGCATGTCACTCTTAGATGGCCACATAGGGCATACTAGCTTAAAATTCAGTAACCAAAACGGAGATTTTGTAAAATTACATTCTTAATCGAATGGATGTTTTACCATCCCAAATAATGACACAACCGTGGAAATCCCAACGGTCGTGCGATACCGACAATTGGTCAATCGATCATGGACCCATGCTTTACCGATACATGTACATTGAATACTAGCTCTCTTTTCATTCTTTCTATGTTATTTCCCCTTGATTCATATTTCAAATCACTTTAAAATCTTTAACCATCATGTTTAAGAATGAAATTAGGTGTTTAAAACATCATTTAAAGTGATTAAGTTCACTATGCAAAACAGGGGCCTATGAGCTGGCTGATTGGGGCCATCAGCCGGTTGATTGGCCCTTAATTTTTGACAAATAATATTTTCCAAAGATCTATCAGCTGTCTGTTAGGACCTATCAGCCGGTCGACAGCTCTCTGTAGAGCTTTTTCAGCCACATTAAAAACACAACAGCCGACTATTCTAATTCTGCAAATTTCTAGGCAAAATATGGATGTTTCTGGGCAAAAATATGAACATTTTGGGAAAAATAAACGCATCAGCCGGCTGTTCTAATTCTAGAAAATTTTCTGGGTAATTTATGAACACATCAGTCGGCTGTTATAGCTATCAGCCGGCTGATACGGGGCGGAAATGTTTTTAAAAGCTTCATTTTGTCCAAATAAAAGCCTCAAAACTTGAAAACCAATAGTGGAACTTAATCCCTATTATTTATGGATCAAAAACCCATGAAAAACTTGTCCAAAAACAAGATTAAACTAGCTCAAATCATGATTTTCTCTCAAACCCATACCCATTTCCAAAACCCATCTAGATTATCTAATTTCCAACTAAATCCAAACATACAAATCATCATCTAACATCCATCTAATTTCATAAAACATAAGGAAACAGGTTTTTCCTCTCAAATGGCCCAAAATTCAAAAGCTAGGTTTTGGCCATTTCTTCAAATCCTTAATCTGAAAAAGTGAGAGGATGGTAGTTTGATTACCTTGTTTTGAAGCTCAAATCTTGGGTTGTTGGTGTTCAGCTGAGTTTCTACGGTTTGATCCTAGCTCAAATCAAATTCTCCTAGCTTGAATCAGCCATTTGGTCTCCAAGCTCCCCTTCAAGTTTCTCTCCCTTCTCTCTAACACTTCCTCTCTCTAAGTTGATGAAAATGGTGAGTGTGTGTGTGTGTGCTGGTTCCTCTAGCGTACAAGAGGTGTCACCAACCTCTTAGGGAGAAAATGGACTTTCACCCTCACACACTACTTTTTCCTTTCACTTTAGTCTCTATCTTAAAGGTCATTCCCACCCTCTTTTCTTAGATTAATGCATTTCTATATGCTTCTAAATGCAACAATCAATATCAAACACAAGCATTGAGTTAGATTTAGTTAACAAACAATTATTTCATTAACTGAAAAAGGCGGATGTTACACGAAACACTCATCGGTGAAAACTGATTAACAAGAAATTCATGTTTTTGAAACACTCATCGGCAAAAACTTATGAATATCAAGTTTTTGACACACTCACCGGCAAAAATTGATGAATATCAAGTTTTCGAAACACTCTCAGGCGAAAACTGATTAACAAGAAAATCAAGTTTTTGAAACACTCATGGGCGAAAACTGATAAATATCAAGTTTCCGAAAAACTAATCGGCAAAAACTGTTGAATATCAAGTTCTCGAAACTTTCATCGGCGAAAACTGATTAACTAGAAAATCAAGATTTCGAAACACTCATTGGCTAGACTTGATAAATATCATGTTTTTGAAACACTGACCGCCGAAAACGGATGAATATCAAGTTTTGGAAACACTCATCGGTGAAAACTGATTAACAAGAAAATCAAGTTTTCGAAACACTCAATAGCGAAAACTGTTGAATATCAAGTTTTCTAAACACTCACCGGCGAGAACTGATGAAAATTAAGTTTTCGAAACACTCATCGGCGAAAACTGATTAACAAGAAAATCAAGTTTTTGAAACACTCATTGGCGAAAACTGATGAATATCAAGTTTCCGAAACACTCAACGTCGAAAATTGATGAATATCAAGTTTTTGAAACACTCATCGGCGAAAACCGATTAACAAGAAAATCAAGTTTTCGAAACAGTCATTGGCGAAAACTGATGAATATCAAGTTTGCAAAACACTAATCGGTCAAAACTGATGAATATCAAGTTTTCGAAACACTCGTCGGTGAAAACTTATTAACAAGAAAATCATGTTTTCGAAACACTCATTGGCGAAAACTGATGAATATCAAGCTTTCAAAACAGCGACTGGCGAAATCTGATGAATATCAAGTTTTCGAAACAATCATCGGCTAAAATTGATTAACAAGAAAATCAAATTTTCGATACACTCATTGGCGAAAACGAATAAACATCAAGTTTTCGAAACACTCACCGACGAAAACTGAGGAATATCAAGTTTTCAAAACACTCACCGGCGAAAACTGATTAACAAGAAAATCAAGTTTTCGAAACACTCATTGTCGAAAACGGATGAATATCAAGTTTTCGAAACACTCGTCGGCGAAAACTGATTAACAAGAAATTCAAGTTTTAGAAACACTCATTGGCAAACACTGATGAAAGTTTTCGAAACACTCACCGGCGAAAACTGATGAATATCAAGTTTTTAAAACACTCATTGGCAAAAAGTGATGAATATCACGTTTCGGAAACACTCACCGGCGACAATTGATGAATATCAAGTTTACGAAACACTTGCCGGCGAAAACTGATTAACAAGAAAACCATGTTTTCGAAACACTCATTGGCAAAAACTGATGAAAGTTTTCGAAACACTCATTGGCGAAAACTAATGAATATCAAGTTTTCAAAACACTCACTGACGAAAAATGGTAAACAAGAAAATCAAGTTTCCGAAACACTCATTGGCGAAAATTAATGAATATCATGTTTTCGAAACACTCATCGACAGAAATTAATGAATATCAAGTTTTCGAAACACTCATCAGCGACTACTGAATAACAAGAAAATCATGTTTTCGAAACACTCGTTGGCGAAAAGTGATGAATATCAAGTTTTCGAAACACTCACCGGCGAAAACTAATGAATCTAAAGTTTTCGAAACACTCTACGACGAAAACTGATTAACAAGAAAATCAAGTTTTCGAAACACTCATTGGCAAAATGTGATGAATATCAAGTTTCCGAAGCACTCACGAGCGAAAACTGATGAATATCAAGTTTTCGAAACACTCATCGGCGAAAACTGATTAACAAGAAAATCAAGTTTTCGAAACACTCATTGGCAAAAACTGATGAGAGTTTTCGAAACACTCATCGGCGAAAACAAAAGAATATCAAGTTTTCGAAACACTCATCGGCGAAAACTGAAAAACAAAAAAATCATGTTTTCGAAACACTCATTGGCCAAAACTGATGAATATTAAGTTTTCGAAACACTCAACGGCAAAAACAGATGAATATCAAGTTTTCGAAACACTCAACGGCGAAAACTGATCAATATCAAGTTTTCGAAACACTCATCGGCGATTACTGAATAACAAGAAAATCAAGCTTTCGAAACACTCACCGGCGAAAACTGATCAATATCAAGTTTTCGAAACACTAATTGCCAAAAACTGATTAACAAGAAAATAAAGTTGTTGAAACAGTCGTTGGCACAAACTGATGAATATCAAGTTTTCGAAATACTCACCAGCAAAAACTGATGAATATCAAGTTTCCGAAACACTCACCGGCGAAAACTAATGAATATCTAGTTCTCGAAACACTCATCGGCGAAAATTGATTAACAAGAAAATTATGTTTTCGAAACAGTCATTGGTGAAAACTGATGAATATCAAGTTTTTGAGACACTCATAGGCGAAAACTGATTAAAAAGAAAATCAAGTTTTCGAAACACTCATTGGCGAAAACTGATAAATATCAGCTTTCGAAACACCTCATGGTGAAAACTGATGAATAT
>JAAIUW010000119.1:0-75605 GCA_014851425.1 Senna tora | reverse complement strand
TCTCGAAACACTCATTGGCGAAAACTAATGAATATCAACTTTTTCGAAACACTCATCAGCGAAAACTCATTAACAAGAAAATCAAGTTTTCGAAACACTCATTGGCGAAAACTGATGAGTATCAAGTTTTCGAAACACTCACCGGTGAAATGCGAAAATTGATCAAGTTTTCGAAACACTCATCGGCAAAAACTGATGAACAAAATCAAGTTTTTGAAACTCTCAATGGCGAAAACTAATGAATATCAAGTTTCCAAAACTCTAATCGCCAAAAACTAATAAATATCAAGTTTTCGAAATGCTCATCGGCGAAAATTGATTAACAAGAAAATCAAGTTTTCGAAACACTCATTGGCGAAAACTGATGAATATCGAGTTTTCGAAACACTCACCGGCGAGAACTGATTAACAAGAAAATCAAGTTTTCGAAACCCTCATCGGCGAAAACTGATTAACAAGAAAATCAAGTTTTCGAAACACTCATCGGCGAAAACTGATGAATAACAAGTTTTCGAAACACTCATCGGCGAAAACTGATTAAAGAAAATGAAGTTTTCGAATAACTAATTGGCGAAAACTAATGAATATCAAGTTTTCGAACCCTCATCGGCGAAAATTGATTAACAAGATAATAAAGTTTTCGAAACACTCATCGGCGAAAACTGATTAACAAGAAATTCAAGTTTTCGAAACATTCTTTGGTGAAAACTGATGAACATCAAGTTTCCTAAACACTCACCGAGAAGAACTAATGAATATCAAGTTTCCGAAACACTAATCGGTGAAAACTGATTAACAAGAAAATCAAGTTTTCGAAGAACTCATTGGCAAAAACTAATGAATATCAAGTTTTCGAAACACTCATCGACAAAAACTGATTAACAAGAAAATCAAATTTTCGAAACACTCATTGGCGAAAACGGGATAACAAGAAAATCAAGTTTTTGAAACACTCATTGGCAAAAACTGATGAATATCAAGTTCTCAAAACACTCACCGGCAAAACTGATTAATATCATGTTTTCGAAACACTCATCGGCAAAAACTGATGAACAAGGAAATCAAGTTTTTGAAACACTCATTGGCGAAAACTTATGAATATCAATTTTTTGAAACACTCACCGGTGAAAACTAATGAATATCAAGTTTTCGAAACACTCACCGGCGAAAGATGATTAACAAGAAAATCAAGTTTTTGAAACGCTCATTCGCGGAAACTGATGAATATCAAGTTTTCGAAACACTCACCGGAGAAAATTGATGAATATCAAGTTTTCGAAACACTCGTCGGCGAAAACTGATAAACAAGAAAATCAAGTTTTCGAAACACTAATTGACGAAAACTGATGAATATCAACTTTTCGAATCACTTTTAAGCGAAAACTGATTAACAAGAAAATCATGTTTTCGAAACACTCATTGGCGAAAACTGATGAATATCAAGTTTACAAAACACTCATCGGGGAAAACTGCTTAACAAGAAAATCAAGTTTCTTAAACACTCATCGGCGAAAACTCATGAACATCATGTTTTCAAAACACTCATGGGCGGAAACTGATGAATATCAAGTTTTCAAAACACTCACCAGGGAAAACTGATTAACAAGAAAATAAAGTTTTTGAAACACTCATTGGCGAAAACTGATGAATATCAAGATTCCGAAACGCTAATCGGCGAAAATTGAAGAATATCAAATCTTTGAAACAGTCATGGGCGAAAACTAATTAACAAGAGAATCAAGTTTTCGAAACACTCATTGCCGAAAATTGATGAATATCATGTTTTCGAAACACTCATCGGCGAAAACTGATTAACAAGAAAATCAAGTTTTCGAAACACTCATGGGCGAAAACTGATGAATATCAAGTTTTCGAAACACTCACCAGCGAAAATTGATTAACAAGAAAATAAAGTTTTCGAAACACTCATTGGCGAAAACTGATGAATATCAAGATTGCAAAACACTCACCGGCAAAAACTGATGAATATCATGTTTTCGAAACACTCATCGACAAAAACTAATTAACAAGAAAATCAAGTTTTCAAAACTCTAATTGGCGAAAACTAATTAATATCAAGTTTTCAAAACACTGATCGGCGAAAAATGATTAAAAAGAAAACCAAGTTTTCGAAACGCTCATTGGCGAAAATTGATGAATATCAAGTTTCCAAAACACTCACCGGCTAAAACTGATGAATGTCAAGTTTTCGAAACACTCACCGGCGAAAACAGATTAACAAGAAAATCATATTTTCGAACCACTCATTGGCGGAAACTGATGAATATCAAGTTTTCGAAACACTCATCGGCGAAAACTGATTAACAAGAAAATCAAGTTTTCGAAACACACAATGCAGAAAACTGATGAATATCAAGTTTTCGAAACACTCATCAGCAAAAACTGATGAAAATCATGTTTTCGAAACTCTCACCGGCGAAAACTGATTGACAAGAAAATCAAGTTTTCGAAACACTTATTGGCAAAAACTGATGAATATCAAGTTTTCGTAACACTCACCGGCGAAAATTGATTAACAAGAAAATCAAGTTTTCGAAACCCTTATTGGCGAAAATTGATGAATATCAAGATTCTGAAACACTAGTCGGTGAAAACTGATGAATATCAAGTTTTCTAAACACTCATCGGCGAAAATTGATTAACAAGAAAATCAAGTTTTTGTAACACTCATCGCCAAAAACTGATGAATATCAAGTTTTCGAAACACTCACCGGCAAAAACTGATGAATATCAAGTTTTCGTAACACTCATCGGCGAAAATTGATTAACAAGAAAATCAAGTTTTCGAAACACTCATTGGCGAAAACTGATGAATATCAAGATTCTGAAACACTAATCGGCGAAAACTGATGAATATCAAGTTTTCGAAACACTCATCGGCGAAACCTCATTAACAACAAAATCAAGTTTTCAAAACACTCATTGCCGAAAGCTGATGAATATCAAGTTTTTGAAACACGGACCGACGAAGACTGATGAACAAGAAAATCAAGTTTTCGAATCACTCATTAGCGAGAAATGATGAATATCAAGTTTTCGAAACACTCACCGGCGAAAACTGATGAATATCATGTTTTTGAAATGTAACATCCGCTCTTTCTAAGAGATATATTGATTGTTTGCTAGCAGAATTAATTGTTTGTAATTGTGTGACATTGCTTGTTGCATTTAGAAAGCATATAGAAATGCATTATTCTAAGAAAAGAGGATGGGAAGGACCTAAAAGATAGACACTAAAGTGAAAGGAAAAAGTAATGTGTGCGGGTGAGAAGTCAATTTTCTCCCTAAGAGGTTGGTGATACCTCTTGTACACTAAGGAGCCAGCATACACACACACACTCCCCATTTTCCCACCAACCTAGAGAAAGAGAGAGTTAGAGAGAAGGGAGAGAGACTTGAAGGGAGCTTGGAGGCCAAAGAGGTGATTCAAGCTAGGAGAATTCGATTTGAGCTAGGATCGAACCGTAGAAACTCAGCTGAACACCAACAACACAAGATTTGAGCTTCAAAACAAGGTAATCAAACTACCAACCTCTCACTTTTTCAGATTAAAGTTTTCAAGAAAATGGCCAAAACCTAGCTTTTGAATTTTTGGGCCATTTGAGAGGAAAAACCTGCTTCCTTGTGTTTTATGGAATTAGATGGATGTTAGATGATGATTGGCATGTCTGGATTTAGCTGGAAATTAGATAATCTAGAAGGGTTTTGGAAATGGGTATGGGTTTGAGAGAAAACCATGATTTGAGCTAGTTTAATCTTGTTTTTGGACAAGTTTTTCATGGGTTTTGATGCATAAATAATAGGGATTAAGTTCCACTTTTGTTTTTCAAGTTTTGGGGCTTTAATCTGGACAAAATGAAGTTTTTAAATGCATTTCCGAGCCGTATCAGCCGGCTGATAGCTAGAACAGCCGGCTGATGCGTTCATAAATTTCCAGAAAATTTTCCAGATTTAGAACAGCCGGCTGATAGCTTAGAACAGCCAGCTGATGGGGTTAAATTTTCCAGAAAATGTTCATATTTTGCCTAGAAATTTCCATAATTGTAACCGTCGGCTGATGGCTTAAGAACAGCCGGCTGTTGTGCTTTTAATGCGGCTGAAAAAGCTTTACAGAGAGCTATCAGCCGGCTGATAGGTCCTAACAGCCGGCTGATAGGTCTCTGGAAAGTTTTATTTTTTCAAATTTAAGGGCCAATCAGCCAGCTGATGGCCCCAATCAGCCAGCTGATGGCCCCAATCAGCCTGCTGATGGACCCCTGTTTTGCAAAGTGATTTTTAAACACATTAAAATGATGTTTTAACACTTAATTCCATTCTCAAACATGGTGATTTAAGTTTATGATGTAATATGAGCTACGGGTAGAGAGAAATAACATAGAAAAGAGAAGAGTAAGTATCTAGTGTGTATGTGTTGAAAATGAAAAGCTCCACAATCGAATGTTCAATTGTTGGTATGGGACGACCGTTGACTTTCCATGGTTGTGTCATGTTTTAGGATGGTAAAACATCCAATTAACCAAGTAAAGCTTTTTGAAAACACCGTGTTGGTTACCGAATTTTAAGTTAGTGGACCGAGTTATTAAAGACAGGGCCATATACTTAAAGCTTGGATATCCAAAATTGGGACCTAGTCATTTTATCTTATACTCACCTAGATAGCATACAGAAGGGAGGATCTACATATATAAATATGAGAAGAACCGTTAAAAAGAGACGGGGGCCTCTATATTAAAAAGAGAAGAACCATTATGATAGACGGGGACCTCTAAGTTTAAGAGGAGAAGAACCGTTAGCAATAAACGGGGACCTCCAAGTTTTAAGTAGAAGTGACTCCCTGGCAAAATAGAACCGATAAGAAGTAGAGACGATCCATCAGTTAAAGGATGGTGATCTATAAACCAGAATAGTACTCGGATCCACTTGGGGACGCTCCAGATAATACACAGAATAGAAATAGCTTGATTGCTATGGGTTCTTATTTATTATATGCCACTAGAGTTGTATGTATGAGTAGCCACTGGGTGGTGCTCTCTATGCTCTTATATTTCTATTTTGATTGTTATTTCTCTACCTCTCAAATATATGAGAATATGTATTGAAGTTGATGCTCATATTTATGTCTAAGAAAAGTATGCCATTCCATTTCACATGCCCTGTTTTGTATGAATTTCCATGCTATAAGATTTCCTCAGAGTATGACATTCAAGAGTTTTAAGTTAAACATCACATCCATGTTTTATATGTATAATGAGAAAGGAAATGCAGTGATTTTCTGTGCAAGGCACAGTGGTACACAACGACGAGTTTATAAACAGGTAGTATTTGATTACTGGGGTTTACTCTCATTACGTTGGTGTGTATCAGCTGACTGAGTACCTGGAGGCCTATGAGACGAAACAGGAGCGATGGGTAGCTCAACCTTTTGAAAAGAAAGATTATAGAAGAAGTAGAAGCATATAGTATTTAATTTTGTAAGCTTATGTATGTACATCCCTTTGAAACCATTAACCTTAGTATATCTTTTTGGAAGGTTAATTGGTAAATTTTGTATATGTATATGTACAAGGGATGAGAACAAATGTTGTAATACATGTATGTATATGTGGATGATAAGTTAGAGCTTTTATGAATTAGAAAGTTAAAGGTCAAAATCTATATTTGATAGAAATGTAGATTATCATCTTTTACAAAGCTTTATCTATCATATATGATGTTATAAGTATGTAAGTATGTGTAACCATTTATGACTATGTTTATGAGTTATTTTAAAGAAGTTTTCATGTATGAAATATTTATTTATGATGTATGCTTCCACAGTAGTTTTGGTATGCGCGAGAGATACCCGAGAGTTAGAACCCAATCATGTGTTGCTTAATTAATCAACCAGTAAAAAGTTAAAATAAATTCGGGTAGAAGCAGTAGTAACACACCGGTTCTAGATCAAAGATATGTTCCATATTACAAAACTCTGATTTCTAAAAGGTCTAGAACTGGGGTGTTACACGAAACACTCATCGGCGAAAACTGATTAACAAGAAAATATAGGTTTCGAAACGCTCATTGGCGAAATTTGATCAATATCAAGTTTCCGAAACACTCACCGGCGAAAACTGATCAAAAATAAAATCAAGCTTTCGAAACACTCATTAGCGAAAACTTATGAGTATCAAGTTTTCGAAACACTAATCGTCGAAATCTAATGAATATCATATTTATGATACACTCATCGGCGAAAACTGAATAACAAAAAAATCAATTTTTCGAAACAGTCATTGGCGAAAACTGATGAATATCAAGTTTTCGAAACACTCACCGGCGAAAACTGATGAATATCAAGTTTTCGAAACACTCATCGGCGAAAACTGATTAACAAGAAAATCAAGTTTTCGAAACACTCATTGGCGAAAACTGATGAATATCAAGTTTTCGAAACACTCATCGGTGAAAACTAATTAACAAGAAAATCAAGTTTTCGAAACACTCATTGGCGGAAACTGATGAATATCAAGTTTTCCAAACACTCATTGGCGAAGACTGATTAACAAGAAAATCAAGTTTTCGAAACACTCATTGACGAAAACTGATGAATATCAAGTTTCCGAAACACTCACTGTCGAAAACTGATGAATATCAAGTTCTCGAAACACTTATTGGCAAAAACTGATGAATATCAAGATTCTGAAACACTAATCGGCGAAAACTGATGA
Source organism: Senna tora (assembly GCA_014851425.1). Lineage (NCBI taxonomy): Eukaryota > Viridiplantae > Streptophyta > Magnoliopsida > Fabales > Fabaceae > Senna > Senna tora. The sequence continues at coordinate 68,877 of JAAIUW010000119.1, read as the reverse complement.
ATATCAAGTTTTGTAAACACTCATCGGCGAAAACTGATTAACAAGAAAATCAAGTTTTCGAAACAATCTTTAGCGAAAACTGATGAATATCAAGTTTTCGAAACACTCATCGGCGAAAACTGATTAACACGAAAAACAACTTTTTGAAACACTCATTGGCGAAAAATGATGAATATTAAGATTCCGAAACACTAATCGGCGAAAACTGATGAATATCAAGTTTTCGAAACACTCATCGGCGAAAACTGATTAACAAGAAAATCAAGTTTTTGAAACACTCATTGGCAAAAACTGATGAATATCAAGATTCTGAAACACTAATAGGCGAAAACTGATGAATATCAAGTTTTCGAAACACTCATCGGCGAAAACTGATTAACAAGAAAATCAAGTTTTCGAAACACTCATCGGCAAAAACTGTAATACCCTGGAAAATTTCGAGGATTAAAGAATGATCTATTCAGGGGTTAGGAATTAAAACTTTAAAAAGAAAAAAAAATATGAAAGTTAAAAGAAATCGGAAAGGAATTTTTTTCAAAGATTGTATACCCGAGAAAATTTTTTTGATGTTTAAAATAAAATAAAAGGGAAGGAAGAGAAGTAGAAAATAATTTTTAGGATTAAATTCAGGACCTAAGAAATTTGAAACCTGAATTTAATAGGGAAAGGGATTAAATTAAAAATCCATATTTGTTATTGTTTATTTAATTATTAATTATTTAATAAATTAATTATATTACTTTTTATTATTTATTTATTTGTTTTATACAAAATTGGGGTGGGGTGCCGTAGGGTAGGTAGAGAAAAAGAAAAAAAAAAGAAGAAAGGGAAAAGAGAGGAACCGTCGATTTAATTTAAAGAAAGAAAAAGAGAAAGAAAAGAGAAAGAAAGTGAGAAAGATGAGAGAGAGAAGGAAAACGTGAAGAAGGAGAAAGAAAGCGACGGATGAAAAGGAAGAAGGGGAGGAGGGAGGAACTCGCAGGAGAGAGTCGTCTGACGCCGGCCACGACCACCGGAGCTCGACACCGACATCTTCCACACCTCCCACCGATCGAATCAAGGTCAGTAACCCCAATTTCATTCTAAACCCTCAATTTTTCCATTTTTAGGGATTTCTTCAATTGACCTTCGATTGAGTTGCTTCGAGGGTAGATTGAGACCTAGACAGTGCTCTTGAACACTTAGTTGGGGTAGGAATCAAGATTATATTCTCGGATTTGCCCAAATTCGAATTTGGAAGGATTTGGGATTGAAATTATAATTATTTTCAAATTGGCAAAATTGTGATAATTAGGATTGAGCTTGGATTTGAGTAAATAGGCTTGGATCAGTTTTATTAAAATTATATGGTTGGAATATTAGCTGAACAAGACCCGTGAAGAGCTGGCCTGATGTTACTAAGGTTGAACCTTGACGTTAACGTACCGGGTCCCTGCTCGGGTTGCCCAAATACACTTTAAGGGTGACGTTGAGAGTTTTAAATCCCCTTTGTTCAATCCTAAACGCCCTAGAACACTCCTAAACATGTTTTTGAGGATTAAATCACTCTAAGTACCTTCTTGTTTCTCAAGGATGGAAACTTGCGGAACCGATTAGGCCTAACTTCGTGAATTTCAATCTTATTCCTTCATAATTATTAGGAAGCCTTAACTAGGATAAAATTAGAGGTGTATTGAGGTTTAGAAACTAGATTTCTTAGAACCCGAGTAAAAACACAAGTTGAAACAAGATGCTTAGACCTTCCTAAAATTAGGATTCCTTCCAACCAAGCTAGATAAGCTTCCTTAGATATGAATACAAGTGAGATAGAGGTCTTATACTCAAATCCAAGTATGTGAAACACTCAATTAGAGTGTTATATGCGAGTAAGTCAAGTGTCCGAGGAAGGATACACATAAGTCGGGATAGAGAAGTTCAATAAGACCAAGAGCTTGACTCAGTGGCAACCATGGACTACATGTGAGAGTAATGGAGAGATAAATAACAAGTTAAGCTAAGTAGTAACCTTAATGAAGTAAATGTTGTTCTTATAGGAATAACGACACGCAATAGAGTGCAACAGGAACTCTGAGGAGACTAAAGTTACAGGAGAGGATTGCATGGAAGGTTGGCCAAGGTGAGGGTTCTTCCATCTTTGCTCCTAGGGTTGTATGCTGATGTCGATTACATGAGTATGTATATTCTCTGCTTGTGTAGTATGTGTTAGCTAGAGGTATAGAATGCTAAAAGAAGAACTAGAATTAGGTTGTGGAAAGTAGCTTGGATAGGAAAACATAGGAGTAGAGTATAATTGTTTGCTATGATTGGTGTGTTACAAATCCAACTCATACACTCCGGAGGCATGATGAGCATTTTATTGAATCTTTTCCACGACGGTGGCAAGAGTCCTTGTACGGATGGACTAAGCTTTTATTTTGAAAACTCGTCATGATGGTGACTTAGATTATAATCATGCAAAGGAGTTATTGGTGGGTTCCAAATTTGATTATGCTAGCGATGTGAGACATCGACTAGAACAACGTCAGATGGTACTTGAGACCTCAGTTTTATAAATACCATGACGATTGTCATTGCCCTATCCTGGCAATAGGGTCAGAAAGGTTATATATTGCTATGACGATAGCTTGAGGCTCGTAGAGTGCATCTGGACGGGTATATGAGTTAGATCCTGTTAAGGATACTCGTCCATAGTAAGAAGGAGAAGAATTGTTGATCCTTCAGGAAAGATACAAAGAATCCTATTAATATGTGAGACTAAGGTAAGGAGACACGAGAGGAACCTACGGGTGAACCGTGAGCCTAACCTAGTAAAAGAGAAATCATCCTGTGGAGTTGGTCCAGGGTGTGACAGCGGCCATGCATCGAGACGTCGTGTCGTGTCCGCCATGTGGCTTGGTTGGGTAATGGACGAGTGGGCTCAAGCTATTGCCCAGTAGCAAGGGGCCAGGACGTGCCACGTGGTGGCTACGTATCAGTTGTTTGATAGATAGAAGTTGATTGTGTTTGATTAATAGAATTGTTACGAGGTCACCAGTACCCAAGTGAATGGGTTAAGCATTGTTTGATTAACATAATTGTCACGAGGTGACCAGTACCCAAGTGAATGGGTTAGGTATGCTTTGCCACGTGGTGGCCAGCAACCCGAGTGCACGGGTTCGAAGTGGGAAAGCCATGTAGTTGCTAGTAGACACCTAGAGTTGGGGAGATTAAGTAGATGTATCTTTAGCATCTTTGTGTATGTATAAAATATTTGTGTTTGCATATAATTGCTGATTGTGCAGCGTAGTGGTAACGTACAGGATTACGCAACCACTTGTCTTGTTTCATTCAGACATGTTGGAACGTGAAAAGACGGGTAGGTAAAAGCCGGCACTATATGTTTCATGTTTACTTGCTGATCGATGACGTTGAATAAACTGCTGCATGTTTACAGTTATTAAATGCATGTGAGTGTTTAGGTTAAATTTCTGTTGTTGTGTGATCACCAAGAATGTATGCTAACAACAATAACTAGTTGTTTTTGCATGTCGTTGTGTATGACTCCCAAACCCAGTGCTATGGTACCCACCTTCCGCTGGGGATGGGAGAGTCCTCACTGAGTCGCGTGGTTAAGACTTATACCTCACTTTTACTACACAGAGACAGGTTAAGTATAGGTGGATGAAGTCTCGGTGGAACGAGGGTTGAGCAACACTTTCCAAGACCCACAACTTGTTCATGTGGGTGAATAAAGTGCAATTGTAATTTAATTTACTTTATTGTTGTATCATAAAGTAAAAGGTAGACGTACCCAATTAGATTGTGTTACTAAATCTAGAACTGTCAGGTTCACACACCTTAAAGATCAGGATTTATTTTACTGCGATACAGGGAAAATTTGTTTTCAAAATATATCTATATATATATATATATACATATATCTGTTGCATGTGAATAGGATAGGCTGCATCTTCGGATGTGTAGCCGGTACACAGATTATATATTATTTGCGTTTTCCTATATCTATATCCTGAAGTGGCACTAGCCGTGGATTTGCTTTCCTAGGATAGGCCACCATTTTGGTGTAGCCATGGTATTATAATGCATGTGAATGTATTTTTCAATAATAGCTATTCTGTCAATTAGGTGATAAGGCTTACAGGCAGAGGGGTAGTCCCTGTGTCTGTGCCGGTCACGGTCCTCTAAACGGGGGTCGTGACGAACTTGGTATCAGAGCCTGGTTGTTCTTTAAGGGTGTGAAGCTAACTAGTAGTCTCGGGTTTCAGTTGGGCTAGCCATTACGAATCCGGACGTAACGGTGGATCCGACGGGCACTTGTGAGGTTGCTCAGGATCACTACAAAAAAATAGTCATTTAAACCACGGTTGTGTCCAACCGTGGTTAGATACAATTGGAATTTTTTTTAGCCATGGTTATTTATTAATGATGTTAACCGTGGCTAAAATAAAAAATATAAATGGGCAAAAAAAAGTAAAAAAATATATTCATTATGCCGCTACACTTTCATTCATTAGGCTCCTTTTTTTTTGGTGAAGCATCAGGTGCTTTTTTTTCCTAAACCCACCCACACACACTTCCATTCATTTCACGCAAAAGCATTCCTTCGAACGTGCCCTAAACCATTCGACGCAGAGCAAGAAACACTAAAGCCATTCCTTCACAGAGCAACGATGACGGAGGCGAGCAGCCTTGAAGACGACGACCAACGACGTTAACATCGAGTGGCACTATAAGCTGAGAACTCCGTTCTATCTCCACCGAAGGAAGAGCATTTTTGGTTTCTGCGTTTTGCTTATTCCCAACCATGTGAAATTGATTGGGTAAGTATTTTCGCTTTTGTTTTTGTTTTTTACAGCACTTCACTTCTGGGCATTTCTATTTATTTGTTCATTTTCTCTGCTGCAATTGACTCTTTGCCCTAAACTAATTACTCTGTAATTTCTGGTGATAATCTTGTATCTTACCATTTTATAAGTTCCCTAATTTCACTTAATTTAATCTAATTTCTAGAGAGGGGAATGTCATTTGTCTGGCCAATTTCAGAGGTGTCCTCTTTAGTTTTATTTTCTGATATGCCCACTACTAGCCAATTTCAGAGCTGTCCTTTTTAGTTTAATTGTCAAAGGGATACATACCCAAAAACCTATCAAGGTTGATACACCCTATTAGAAGTTTCTTGCATTATATTGATTCGCCTGAATCTGGAACTTGAAGAGCAGAGCACAAATATCAAATATGCTATTGCTGTGTTGGTGAGCTAGAACTGAGAAGATGAGTGATATTTAGTAAGAGAAGGGCTTTGCCAATTTATAGGGGAAATGAAGAAGAAAGAAAGGGAGGGAAGACATGTGGAAAAAGAGGAGAAAAATAGATTTAGAATGGGAAATGTGATGGAATTGGGATGGATGCAAGAAAAGGAAAGTTCCAGAACAAGTGGGGAGAACCACAAACGTGTGCTATGCACAATAGATAGGTGGCCAATGGCCATCCATAAATATGTAGTGTAGGACCACTGCCTCCACCTCATCACCTCCATTCCCACATTCATAAATCATAATCATAGGGTTAGCTTTGGGGCATCCAAACACTGTTAACAATTTGGATCCCTTTTTTTTCGATTAAAATAAGTTCAAGGTTCCACATTAATTAGAGATCCACAACAAAGCAGGAAAACAACTACTAAGCAATAACACAACTTCTATTCTAACTAAATCTAATACCAACCAAGTCAGCTTCAAAGGCAGTAGAGATTACTTTTTTTTCGGATCCCTTAAATCCTCTTAAATTCTCATTCAATCCACACATTTCAGAGGTGTTTTGGTTTATCAAAGCACTTCACTTCTGGGTATTTCTCTTTATTTCTTCCTCAATGAATTCTGGCGACATCATCATCAATCCAAGAAATGTGTGGGAGGGAAAATCCTATAAGCTAGATTAGCAACCTAGCTGAGAAGGAACGACATAGGTTGTCTGGTTCCATCCATCCCATTCCATGATCAGAAGCATAGTTATTGATTGTAAATTCTCTCTATGTTTGAAAGTAGTGCGAAGTTGGAAAAAAAATATGACTCTTATATGTTCAGTTTTTCTAAGATTTATTGGAAGTTTATTTGATGTTGGCTATTGCCTATGCTTTTCTGTGAAGTTATTACAGTTCAGTATAACAATCGTACACCACAAAATATTATAGCTTAATCAATCACCTATTTGTGTTGGGGTGCTCTGTTTGTTATAGTGAGTAGTCATGATATTTTAAAGGTCCTTAAAATTTTTACGTGTTTAAATTTAGTCTTTGAATCATGAAAATATCAAATTATGATGTGATGTGAGCTACTTCTTGTTAGTACTGGATTGTACAAATTTTGCAGCTTATTATAGCTAACCGCTTTTCATATAGTTATAATTAATCAAATTTCATCAAGTTAATTAAATATTCAATAACCTGATTATACCCTTAAATTATGAATTTTTGTAACCTGCATATGTTGTTTAACCAAGTAGAATAGTATTTCATTCAGTCTTATTTGGTCATCCCTGCATCCTCATTCCTCATCATATATAATATACACTATTCTATTAAAGTTTTGGATCAAAAATCATATGTTTGCACAAATTACAGAATTTAAAGAAATCACTTTTTATATATGCATATGGCTTATACTTTAGGATTTTTTTTAATTTTAGCCTATATATATATATATATAGAGGCTAAAATAAAATCCAATCTTCCATAATTGTTTTTTTTTGCCAAAATTCTTCCACTTATTGTTTTTTTGGTATTGTGACGGCACTGCTATATATATGTATAAAATTTTTTACATTTTTGCCATAGAATTTTCTAATAATAAATTTAATTTATACTCTTTATCTTTCATGTAAAAAAATAATCTTCTTTGTTCTCTATGATTTGTAATCTCTTTGTTGTATTGTCTTCTACATAAAAAACGTCCCCCAAAAATGATGGTGGGCTGGCTGAGTTGTAAGCCCTTTCTGCAATATATGGTTGGACTTGTAGATGGTGATGGATATCCATTTATTCAATTACAAGTTAAGAAGTAGTTTATTTTGGAAGGAACCCATTGGGCTGAAGGCCCATAAGGACAATGTATTAGAGCCCGCCCAATATTCTGATAAGAGAAATTATGAAAATTGAAAAGTCACTAATTTATTTTACTTCTTATATTTTTTAATAAATATACAAAAAAAGGGTAAGCATTAAATTTTAAAAAGTTTATTCCAATCTCATTAGTATTGTATTTGCATGTCTCGGCCACATCATTAATTAATTATGATACATTGTACCTAATAATTTAGGCTGTACTCATCTATGCATTATTATTAATCAATATATAAATATTATGAGGCAACAAGATATTAGCTTACTATCCATTCCTTCCTTAGTTATGACTTGTTCGATTGGAGAATTTATTTTAAATGAGTAAGAATGAGATTAAAAATAATATAATTATATTTGATAAAAGATAAAATGGAGGGATGAGAGAAGAATGTGATTGAAATAAAATAATAATTTTATATTTATTTAAGGATTAAAATTTACTCTATGGAGGAACATTTTCAATTTTTATGGCACTTCCCTTTTGGTGTTAATCGGAATGGGCTACGTCAATTGTGCCATTATAATGATATTTTTGTTGGATTGACACTGCATGTTTAAATAAATATATGAAAATTAATTAATGAGATCTTGTTCTTTTTTCTTTTGGGTACTTTGTGAATCAATGTAATTGAAGGATACTGTTGAAGGATCCTCTTGAAAATTATGTATAGTTAATGAATAAAATAGTGATTAATCTTTACAGTCTAGTATGTTGTTGTGTTGTTTATTTTCCGCAGGTTCAATTGCGGCTTGACTAAATTGCAAGGTTTCTAAAGTTGTGCTTTTATTTCCCACTACATCAATATAGTTGAAAGTAAGTATGAGATAAAAGTTAATATTTTATTATCAAACTCTTTGATTGAAGTATGAACATCTTTTCTTGCATTGTTATTTTGCTACATTTAAGTCTAAGTTGACCTTTAGCTCAAGGAAATTTGTTGACATGTTCTAATTCTAATATAGTTTATGTTGTTGTATTCACTTTGCAAAAAAGTGTTGTGGTTGTTGTATCTACCTCTTAATTACTCTTGGTTAATTTTATATATACAAGTGTTGTTGTTGTATCAAGCTCCTTTTTTTTTTTAATTTGAATTGTTCTTTATTTATTTTTCCTTCAATTTTAAATGTTATGCAAGCTTAGGTTATGGAATAAGTAGACTAAGCTTAGGATATGCTTTGAATTAATTTCTTATTCTGATTTAGGTATGGTTATGGATAGAAGTTGGATTAGTAGGCCACGTTATTCACCAGAAAATGTTGCTGGTGTAGAAGATTTTCTCGATTTTGCATTCTCTAGGCCTTATGTGGAAGGGATTGTGAAATGCCCATGTCTCTCATGTGGTTTTAAAAATGGTTTAAAAGGGACGTTATGTTTGATCACTTGATATGCAATGGGTTCCCATTAGGGTACACTACTTCGATTAGGCATGGTGAACGGGTAGAGGGAGATGCTCCTACTACTCCTTTGGTACAAGTGGAGCAAGTAGGTGGGGAAATGCAAGATTTATTACACGATGCCTTTGGGGTCTTTAGAGAAAGAAATACTGATGAACCAGAGTCATCCCACCATCCAAATAGTGAGGTGCACATTGGTTCCACTAGTGAACAAACGAGGAAAATTGCAAATTCAATGACTTGATGAATGATGAAAATCAGGAATTGTATGAAGGTTGTACGGAGTATTCAAGCTTTCCGTTTTGGTTAAACTTTATCACATTAAATGCTTATGTCGAGTGAGTGATAAAGCAATGGACATGATTTTGGAATTGTTGAGGGATGCATTTGGAAATGCAAGGCTTCCAAAATCATTTATGATGCCAAAAAGACCATAAACAAGTTGAGTCTTAATTATCAAACTATCCATGCTTGTCCAAACGATTGTATGCTATATTGGGGGGATGATGCTGGGCGTGACAAATGTAAAACATGTGATACTTCTAGGTGGAAGACAAATACAAGGGTGGATAGTAACAATGGTGGAAATAAAGATTGTATATGTCCACTAAAACAGCTGAGCATTTGAGGTGGCATGCTACAGATCGAAACTTAGATGGTCTTCTTAGACATCCAAGAGATGGTGAAGCATGGAAGTCATTTGATGTTCAATACCCATAATTTGCTGAAGAACCTAGAAATGTTAGACTTGGGTTAGCTAGTGATGGTTTCAATCCTTTTGGAACAATGAGCACTAATTATAGCATTTGGCCAGTTATTTTGATTCCATACAACTTTCCACCATGGATGTGTATGAAGCAAACATCTTTAATGTTGTCTATGATCATACCTGGGAAAAAAAATGCCTGGAAATGACATTGATGTCTATCTACAAACACTAATAAAAGAATTGAATGATTTGTGGGTCGAGGGCATTGAAACGTTTGACTCTTCAACTAACCAAATGTTCAAAATGCGAGCTGCATTGTTATGGACTTTAAGTGATTTCCCAGGGTTAGGTAATCTCTCTGGATGGAATACCTACACCGGCTATGCTTATCTGTCATGCAATTTTGATCAAAAGCCTGTGAAACTTACCAATGGAAAAAAATGCTCCTTCATGGGTCATCGTAGATTCTTGCCAGCACAACATAATTATAGATTTAATCGAAATCATTTTGATGGGACAATAGAAAGACGGGATCCTCCAATTCAACTAGATGGTGCCATGATACAGAATCAAACGCAAAGCATTAATGTGACATTTGGTAAGCCTCTAGAGCCAGATTCAGTAAGAAAAAGACCACGTGCAGGTGTGACACAGCAATGGAAAAAAGGAGTATATTTTTTCAATTGCCATATTGGGTTAATTTTAAGTTGCGACACAATTTCGATATGATGCACATTGAAAAAAATGTAAGTGACAATGTGTTGTGTACTTTGTTGAATGAAACTGGAAAGACAAAAGATAACTTGAGTGCTCGAAAAGATTTGCAATGTTTAGGAGTGAGACCAGAGTTATGGCCAGATGCAAATGGGAAATATAAATCTGCTTGTTTTACTATGAATAATCAGCAGAAGGATGTTTTCTTACAAACATTAAAGGATGTGACAGTGCCGGATGGTTATGCATCCAACATTTCTAGATGTGTTGACACGAAGAATCGTAAAATCTCAGGCTTGAAAAGTCATGACTCTCATGTACTCATAGAGCAGTTACATCCAGTAGCATTGCGAAATGCACATATTGACCCTAAGGTTACTGCAGTTGTGATGGACTTGTGTGTGTTCTTTAGGAAGTTATGTTCTCCTGTGTTAGATATCAAGGAGCTTGACCAACTTCAAGAAAAAAATTTGTTCACACTTTGTCAACTAGAGATGTTATTCCCGCCTTCTTTCTTTACAATCATGGTGCACTTGGTAGTTCACTTGGTTGATGAAGCAAAACTTGGAGGTCCAATTCAGAATCGATGGATGTATCCTATTGAACGGTATTCCTTAATTTAATTTAGTTTTATTAAAAGTAGTGTTTTCTATTTTTATTTTCTTTTGTTTTGACAACTGTATGTATAGGTACCTTGGACATTGTAAGACTTATGTAAGAAATAAGGCTCAAGCAGAAGGCGCTATTGCTGAGAGTTATCTAGCTGAAGAAATATTGAACTTTTGTTCAAGGTATCCAGATGACATAGAGACAAGATTCAATAGGCCGAGTCGTAATGACGATGATGTTTGTACTGAGAACTCAGGGTCACAAATGTTCCCGCAATTAGGTTGTCCAGTTGGTAGCATCTCAAACTTTGAACTAACTCCTACTGAAAGATTACAAGCACATCGTTGTGTCTCGTTCAATTGTAAAGCAATTGATGGGTTTGTTCAGTAAGTGTTACATACTAGTCTATCTGTTTTTAGTTTATAAAATAATGTGGCTATGTAACTAACTTGGTAAATATATTGTAGACAATATAGAGATGACGCGAAAACTATGCTTCACCGTCATACTAGATCTGCGGTGGCGATTGACAAGCATGTCACAAAAAATTTTGCTAATTGGTTTAAAGATTATGTAAGATTGAATTTTTTGTAAGATTTATATTTTATTAAAACACCAAGTGTATGTTGTTAAAATATTTTGTTGATTGTTTTAGATTTGCAAGAATGACAATGCAAATGTGTCGGATGATATCAAAATCCTTGCACGTGGTCCTCAATCAATGTCTAGGAGATTCAGTGCAGTCAATATTAATGGCTTTAGGTTTCGAACACTAGCAAGAGAAGAAGGATTGAAAACCCAAAATAGTGGTGTGTGGGTGTCATCACAAACTAGATGCTATGCAAGTGCAAAAGATGCGAATGTAGCACTTGCAAACCTCTTATACTATGGCAAGTTAGTAGATATTATCGAATTGAACTACTGTGGTCATATGAAAGTTATGCTTTTCAAATGTTTGTGGGCGAGCACAAGAGGGATAAAAAAGGATGACTTTCAGTTTAATTTGGTTAATTTTTCCCGATTGATTCATACTAGAGATCATGTAGACGATGAGCCTTACATATTGGCTTCAGATGCTCAAATGGCTTTTAATGTGGATGACAAAACAAACTTGCCATGGAGTGTTGCAATCCATGTGAAGCCTCGAGACCTATATGAAATGGGTGATGAAGTAGACATTGATGAAGAAGATATTGGTCGTCATATTCAACAGGCATATCCAGAGCAACAATAAATTCCATTTTTCCTGTTGACATTGATAACTTACAACTGTTAAGGGGTGATTAAGAACAGATTCCTGATGAACCAACTAACAATGTTGATGTGGTGTTTGATAATAGTGATGAAGATGGCATGGTTTGTTTATTACAGTGTTCTACATATATATTCTACCGTAGCTTGTTTGTCTTACACTACATACATTATGTGATATTCTATCATAGTTATGTTTATATTTTACATGTTTTTTTCTTATATTATAACCATATTTTTTATTGTCTTTCAGGATGCAACATAATAAGCGTAAACGATCATCCAGAACCAGACTAAAAGTTGATGCTTTGATACAAAAGATATATGAGGCTCCTCTTGCATCAGCTGCTCTTCCTACACAACCACTTGGCACATCTTTCCATCAGGAAATGACTATGAATTCGGCTCAAGTTGAGGCCACACCTGCAACAGGAAGATGTGGATTCTGCTGAAGCTGCATCTGTACGAGTTTCCAGTGAAGAACAAGGTTTGAACAAAGATTGGACAGTGGACATTATTCGTAAGTATCCAATTTGAATTTATTTTTATTGATATATATATTTTTGTTATTGTCTTACAATATATATATTTTTATTGTCTTATTTATTTTTATTGATATATTACAATACATTATGCATGGAAGATGAAAATGGACTTATTACACAAGAGAGGATGAAGGCAAAGAATCTGTGGAATTTACCAAGGGGAAAGAAGGTGATTTGTCAAGTTAATGAATTTGGGCAAGGACTTGGTGCTGCTGGAGGTTTAATTGGATTCTGGTTGGGGAATATGGCTACTGATTGTTAGTTGATTCCTCTAAACTTTTGTAATTGGAAGGAAGTGCCTGAACAATATTTTAATGATGCAGTTTCACTCATTGAGGTATGATGTGGATTTTCCATTGTTCGTCTTTATTTGTCTTCAATCAGCTGTTTGTAATTAACGTTTCAATGGTTTTCAATTCAGAGTAAGATTGCATTTTCACAACGCAATGGATTAAAGTGGGCTTGGAGATCGTTAGGGGACAAAAGAAGGGACTATAGAAGTAAACTATCTGTGATAATAAAAAAACTTCAAGTAAGAGATGAGATCATGAAAGCGCGTCCTCCAAAAGTACCACAAGACCAGTGGAATAGCTTTGTCAACTACCGACTAAGTGACAAATGCATTGTAAGATATATATATTACTTGTAATTTAATTTTGTTTTTATATAACATGATTAATTTATTTGTCTTTCATGTGTAGGAGATGTGCATTCAGAACCAAGAGAATCGGAAGAAATTAAATTTCCTCACACGGGTGGTTCCAAAAGCAATGCGAGAAGGAAGAATGAGATGGTGATTTAAAATTTTGTTCGTTCATATATTAGTTACTAGTTTTTTTTAAATGTTAAACAATGTGTTTATTTCTTGTTTTTTAGGAAGTAAAAAAAGGCCGACCAGTGAGTCGAGCTGAGTTATTCATTGCAACCCACACAAAAAAGGATGGGAGCTATGTTAATGAGGATGCCAGAGCAACTGTGGTAATGTATTTTGAGTTTTAATCTTTTTGCTCTAATATATTATAAAAGGTTGCTCTGGTTTGGTTTGCATTGTTGGAGCTGTTATACAACTTTTATTCTTGGTGCATGTGTTTTTATTCTAAAAAAAGTGTGGTTTCTGTTTTGAGCTTCTTTATCTATTGTTCTGCTTTTCTCAATATTTGGTAGCGTTGGACAATGATGGACTGATAGATGATGGGTAGGTCATTAGGCAAAGGGTAAGCAAAATTAAAGGTTGATCCTCATGAAGGAAGTCCGATCCAAGTGGTAATTGAGAAGATGATGAATGAAAATTGTCATTTCTTGTTTTGATTATTTTATATTCATTACATTCTATTTAGCATTCTGGACTTTTTTTATGGTGGCATGATATTATGTGTTGAATTGCATCCGTAGATGGTAGCATGATACTATGAGTTTTAGATATTGGTGGCTAGTCTTCTCCTTAAAATATCTTGCTGCTTGTCAATGTGCCTTGTTATAAGATTATTGGGTTTCATCTCTGAGTTCATTCTTTGTCTCCATTCATCTTCATTTTTGACAATGTGTTCATGCTTTGACTTTATATATCTTTTGGTACAAAGTTCTGTTTTAACTCTTTGTTGATGAGTGCTTAATTTTTAACTCCTTGTTATACATAGATAATTGTTTCTTATCACTCTTACTCTTCATGTTTTTATGCATGTTGTACTGATTTCTCCCTTTCTTCATCTGTTGGTACAATGATATTTTGCTATGGTTAATTAAATAGTACTTTAAATACTTTTGAGAAATGTGTTGATATTGTTATTAATATACTTACTGAGCTACTTTTTTATTTTTTTCATTATGCTTCTGAAATGTTGTTAGAATGTCTATTGGATATGCTGATTTGTGAAATAATACATGTTTGAAATTTTAGGAAAAAGTTTCAGAAAAACTTCGTGAGCAAGAATCTTTAGAGTCATACACTGGTGTGGTTTCATCAGATGATGCATTCGGGCAAGTGCTAGGCAAGGAGCATTCTGGACGAGTTCGAGGGTTAGGATTAGGTCCATGCCCTTCTCAAGTTTTTGGGCTACCCAAATATCGATTTAACGACTTCAATTTCAGTACTACAAGTAGTGGACATTCAACTGAAGGATCCTTGCAATTAGAGTTAAGTTCAGTGAAGAAGAATTAGAAGCTCTAAAAAAGGAGCGTGAAATGGAGCAAGCTCGCATGAAAGAGAAGTTTGAAGCTCTAGAAAAGAGCGTGAAATGGAGAAAGCTCAGCAAGTTCATGTAAATCACATGGTCAAGTTTTTAGCTGATCACATGGGAGTAACGATACCATCTGTGATTGTTGGCGAGGTACCATGTCCTCCAACACAGGTAACATAAATGTTTCTTTTCTTTATAACAATGTTAAAATACTACACATTATTATAAAATCTAACTGTTTTTCTTTTTTTTTTAATTACAACCACCTGATTTAGGCAGCGCTGAAGCATCACGTCGACGATCATCTGGAGCTAGTCATGATCCATGATCCTATATTTATGTAGTCATCCAAAGTAAACTAATGTAGTTCTATTTTGATGTTAAGTCCTATTTAATTAGTTGTATTTTGATGTTAGGACTAAACTTTTTAATTGCTATTGATGTGTCCTTTAGTTTTGAGATTTATAATTATGTTGTCAAGATTTTTTTTTGAATTTATATGCACTTGAAACTTTATTAGTAGTGTTGAGATTGAGAATTATGTTGTCAAAACTTTATGTTTGATTTATTTGTTTTCATTGTTGTTGAAGTTTATTTATTGGTATGTAAACTCTTGAATAAGTTGAGTATGAATGTTATAAAGAAAATAAGAAGCTAAGAAAAATTTTTAAAAAAAGGAATTCTAACGGCGGTTGTGACCGTCGCCAGAATATAGGAAAAATGCAAATAAATGGCAACGGTTGTAACCGTCGTTAGAGTGCTTACCCTAACGGCGGTTGCAACCGTCGCCAAAGGAGCCAATCAAAACAGAACTATGGCGACGGTTACAACCGTCGTTAGGGTAAGAGCCTAACGACGGTTACAACCGTCACCAATAGTTTATAAAATTGGAGATGAGAATCGCCTTTTAGCAACGGTTCCAACCGCCGTTAGGTCAAAATTATGCCTAACGACGGTTGTTCCAATGGTTGAGCTAACCGTCGCTAGAGTAGGTCCCTACGCAACGTTCGGCGACGGTCATGCAACCGTCGTTAGAATTCTAGTCACGGTCGCAACCGCCGTTAGATGTCTGTTTTGACCATGGCTAAAAACCTGTTCTGTTGTAGTGGATGTTGAGTCATAAATCCTTTCGAGTCGTCGCTTTAAGCATAGCATTTGTATGTGAAATTCAACGCAAAGCATATAACCTGTATAGTACACAAGTGCCGATGAGCACTAAGTCGTAAGGTGGGGTGGCAGTGACCCCGGGAACCCTAGGACACCATAATAGGGAAAGGAAACATCCATGGAGGATGCTACCTAGACACAGACACATTTGGTTGAATTGTAGGCAGGAATGCGCTACAATGTGTGATTGTTTTGCAGGTGTTAAATGAGACGATGCGTTTGCTCTGTTAGCGGCGCATTGTGCGCTATGGTATAGGCGCAAGTTGTTTGATTATAGTATGGAATGCAAGTAGAATAGAAATTTGCAGTGAATGGTAGTTTAGGCTAGGAGTGGTTTGTAAAGCGAAAGAAAAGACACGCTTGGCGTGTAGAAAAGAAAGTAAGCCCATGGGGCGATTGAAATGTGAAGTTTACAAACAAGAATAAACAGGTTCATGAGGCATGAGACCGACAGGAAGATGACCACGTGAATGGGTCACGACTGTGCGGTATGCTATGGCTGAAGGAAGTGAGTTGTCCTTCCTAGAAAGTAAACAGAAAAGAGGTGGTGTATGCCACAGTATAGAAGTAGAAGTCTACGGACTAGAAAAATCAAGATGCGATATATGGAAGGGCAAAGTGGCCGAACCATATGCCGTATAGATATATGTTAGGAAGTCTAGGCTTATGTAAACATGTAGAACGTGACCATATGCCGAGCAGGAAACAGATTAAATGGTAAGGCAAAAGGAAGGAGCCTAGTCCAACCCTGTGTTCGATCCATGAACTCCTAGTTCCTTAAGCAAACAAGGTGCAAAAGAAGGGATTAAGCCCAACCAAATTCTCTTGAGTTTCTTAAGGAAGAGCATAAAGAATAGGATATTGATTACATGAGAAATTTTTGTAAAAATCTTTTTGGTCTTTCCAGATGAGAGATTCTGAAAGACCCTCAAACGTTTCTTGAAAATACTAGGGATAACCATTGGAAGGCAAATTTTCATGAAAACTCCTTCTCAAATTGTGTCATTCCAATTGGTTAAACCCTAACGATTTACGAAAAGCTTAGGCGTTGTTTTCTAAGAAATAAACTTGAATTAATTTTTAAAACCCGCGTGGTACCTAAGAAAACTAACTCATGTGACCAATACCCTACCAAACAATAGTCCTTTTACAGGTAAGCTGTATAAGGATGGTAGGTGTAGTTGAGAAATCACTCGCTTGGAGTGATTAAAGTTAAGTAGACATCGAAAAGCACTAGAGAGTGCTAAAGTGCCAAGGAAGTATACAGGTAAACCAAAGGGTTACCGATTAAGGGGCCCATAGGGTGATTATGGACCCGAAAGTATTAGACCGCAGCAGGTCTAGAAGTAAAACTGGGCGTAGACCTTCGGGTACCGTCCAGAGATAACAAAATGAGTGCTATTGCAGTAGATAGCTCTCAAATGAGATAACCTGAGAGATAAACCCCAAAGGGACTCGTGGAGGCCCGAGGGGAGAGAAAGTAGACAGGGATAAGTAGTCCCATAAGGGGGGAAGAGCGGAAGCCTATAGGACCCCATAGGATAAGAGTCAAGTAGAAGGTGGAGAACCAACTACTACCGTAAGTGTAAGTATAGTACACAGATTGTAGTGGACATACCTAGGTAAGCTAGTTCCACAGGTTGGTGAACCGTAAATCTGTTAGTCAGAAGCCCGTGTATGGGTGGAGACTGAGTGGACAAACCAAACGTATAAATGGCCATGTGAGTGCTATAAAGGGAAAATTAACTGTAAGGACGGTTAATCGAGAAGGAGAATTTAGTGAGTAATAAGTATTGAGAAATACTCGAAGAAAGAGTACCACGTAGGTACGAAATGGAAAAGAAGAGAGTGAATACGGGAATGGAGTCGGGTAAGCATCTGGGGATGCGATCCAAAATAATAAGACAGGTGTGCTACCGTTGGGGTCAATTGGAACCCAACGGGTAACACACTTGCGAGAGGCGGTATATGTTCGTGAACATACGCCACACCGTAAGAAAGGAAAGAGTCAAACCGTGGGAGCGGATTCCGTTTAGTCAAGGGGAGTAGAGCATGTCCGAAAAGATTCATGTTGGAGTTAGCGGATCAAGTATTCCAAGTAGGAATACAGAATTTAAGTGAGTTGAGGAGTCCGAGTGGGCCAAGTTGGGGTAAAAGCCAACGAAAATCCAATGAGTAGAGTTAGCAAAGGATGTTCAACTCTAAGTGGACTAACCTGAGGATGGTATAGATCCACAGTCATAGTCGTGTTAAGCGAGGTCTTCGGATGAGAAGACCGAAATGAGCTTGAGGCAGAGTAATGAGTATGATGGTAAGGAGGAGACTGACGAGTTTCCATTATAAACAGAAATGAGTCAAATGACTACAAGTAGTAGTCAGAGAAGAGTCTAAGTCAGTCAGACATAGGATGTCGAAAGGGAGTAACCTGAGGTGGTTATGGAAATCACTAATGGTAAGTGTAGAAGTCTGGAAAAGAAAGGGAAACACGAGTCATAAATGTAAGATCCTTTACCGTTTGGTGGAGAAACGGTAAGTGTAATACATAGTTGTGCTAGTGTCATGGCCTTTAGCTTCGTTAGGACACGAGTAGGATAAACCGAGTCGGTAGTGAGTGTAACAACCTCGAAAGGGTTGGGTACACTGATGGCACAAAGTATAAACACCTACGTAGGGTGTATGCCGTGTAAGCGGTAAGTCTAGATGTAGAGTAGAGGGGGTAATAAGCTGTAAACGGACTTTTTTGGAGAAGCCGTTTACAAGGAATATATCGGGGGAATACCAGCAGAAGGGTAGCTGCTTGGTAGTGGAGGATAATTAAGTACGGGGACTCCGATGTAGGGGAGTACTTCGTCAATTAGAGTTTATAGAAATAGAATCTAGTGTGGTATGGAAATACCTAGTGTCTTGGTGTGTTCCAAGACGGATATAAGAAGTCACTACGAAGGTAGCTAGTCGGACAAGCAGATTGAGTCAAGGTAAGTCTCACTTGAGAACGCAATAGTTAACTCCTCGGAGAGCTAAATTGGAGCATGGCATGTGGTACGTGCCAGACACCCCATTGCGAAATTAGTAACACAAAGTGAATTGAAACTAGGAAAGTTAGGTATCCTCGGGGAAGGATACGACAATAGCTGGAGTCTGTCAGTTAACACCTCGCGGAGGGGTGGTTAACTACGAAACTAGAAACACAAACGATCACAGAAAGAATATGTGGAGACCATATAGAAACTTTTAGTCTCTAGGAAGGAAAGATGAACTGTAGGGTAAAACGGTAAAACTTCCACATTGAGGGAAACCATAGGTGAAATTGAGCCAAGGGATGGCAACAAGCCAACAACCCCACGAAGGAGGTGAGATTCGGGGACTGAATTTCTTAAGGGGGGAAGAATGTAATACCCCGGAAAATTTTGAGGATTTAAGAATGAATTATTTAAAAATTTCGAGGATTAAAGAATGATTTATTTCGGGGTTAGGAATTAAAACTTTAAAAAGACAAAAAATATGAAAGTTAAAAGAAACCGGAAAGGAATTTTTTTCAAAGATTGTATACCAGAGAAAATTTTTTCGAAGGTTAAAATAAAATAAAAGGGAAGGGAAAGAAGTAAAAAAAAATTTTAGGATTAAATTCAGGACCAAAGAAATTGGAAACCTGAATTTAATAGGGAAACAGATTAAATTAAAAATACATATTTGTTATTGTTTATTTAATAAATTAATTATATTAAATTTTATTATTTATTTATTTATTTGTTTGTTTGTTTTATACAAAATTGGGGTGGGGTGCCGTTGGGTAGGTAGAGAAAAAGAAAAAAAAATAAGAAGAAAGGGAAAAGAGAGGAACCGTGGGTTTAATTTAAAGAAAGAAAAAGAGAAAGAAAAGAGAAAGAAAGAGACAACGATGAGAGAGAGAAGGAAAACGTGAAGAGGGAGAGAGAAAGCGACGAATGAAGAGGAAGAAGGGGAGGAGGGAGGAACTCGCCGGAGAAAGCCGTCCGACGCCGGCCACGACCACCAGAGCTCGACTCTGACATCTTCCACACCTCCCATCGATCGAATCGACGTCGGCAACCCCAATTTCATTCTAAACCCTCAATTTTTCCATTTTTAGGGATTTCTTCGATTGACCTTCGATTGAGTTGCTTCAAGGGTAGATTGAGACCTAGAAAGTGCTCTTGAACACTTAGTTGGGGTAAGAATCAATATTATATTCTCGGATTTACCCAAATTCGAATTTGGAAGGATTTGGGATTGAAATTATAATTATTTTCAAATTGGAAAAATTGTGATAATTAGGATTGAGCTTGGATTTGAGTAAATAGGCTTGGATCGGTATTATTAAAATTATATGGTTGGAATATTAGCTGAACAAGACCCGTGAAGACCTGGCCCGATGTTACTAAGGATGAACCTTGACGTTAACGTACCGGGTCCCTGCTCGGGTTGCCCAAATACACTTTAAGGGTGACGTTGAGAGTTTTAACCCCTCTCTTCAATCCTAAACACCCTAGAACACTCCTAAACATGTTTTTGAGGATTAAATCACTCTAAGTACTTTCTTGTTTCTCAAGGATGGAAACTTGCGGAACCGATTAGGCCTAACTTCGTGAATTTCAATCTTATTCCTTCATAATTATTAGGAAGCCTTAAGTAGGATGAATTAGAGGTGTATTGAGGTTTAGAAACTAGAGTTTTTAGAACTCGAGTAAAAACACAAGTTGAAACAAAATGCTTAGACCTTCCTAAAATTCAGATACCTTCCAACCAAGCTAGATAAGCTTCCTCAGATGTGAATACAAGTGAGATAGAGGTCTTATACTCAAATCCAAGTATGTGAAACACTCAAGTAGAGTGTTATATGCGAGTAAGTCAAGTGTCCGAGGAAGGATACGCATAAGTCGGGATAGAGAAGTTCAATAAGACCAAGAACTTGACTCTGTGGCAACCATGGACTACATGTGAGAGTAATGGAGAGATAAATAACAAGTTAAGCTAAGTAATAACCTTAATGAAATAAATGTTGTTCTTATAGGAACAACAACATGCAATAGAGTGCAACAAGAACTCCGAGGAGACTAAAGTTACAGGAGAGGAGTGCATGGATGGTTGGCTAAGGTGAGGGTTCTTCCATCTCTGCTCCTAGGGTTGTAGGGTTATGTGGATTACATGAGTATGTATATTCTCTGCTTGTCTGGTATGTGTTAGCTAGAGGTATAGAATTCTAAAAGAATGAAAGAACTAGAAATAGGTTGTGGAAAGTAGCTTGGATAGGAAAACATAGGAGTAGAGTATAATTGTTTGCTATGATTGGTGTGTTACAAATCCAACTCATACACTCCGGAGGCATGATGAGCATTTTATTGAATCTTTTCCACGACGGTGGTAAGAGTCCTTGTACAGAAGGACTAAGCTTTTATTTTGAAAACTTGTTATAATCATGCAAAGGAGTTATTGGTGGGTTTCGGATTTGATTATGCTACCGATGTGAGACATCGACTAGAACAACGTTAGATGGTACTTGAGACCTCAGTTTTATAATTACCATGACGATGGTCATTGCCCTATCCTGGCAATAGGGTCAGAAAGGTTTTATATTGCTGTGACGATAACTTGAGGCTTAGAGAGTGCATTTGGATGGGCATATGAGTTAGATCCTGTTAAGGATACTTGTCCATATTGATAAGGAGAAGAATTGTTGATCCTTCGGGAAAGATACAAAGAATCCTATTAATATGTGAGACTAAGGTAGGGAGACACGGGAGGAACCTACGGGTGAACCGTGAGCCTAACTTAGTAAAAGAGAAATCATCCTGTGGAGTTGGTCCAGGGTGTGACAGTGGGCTTGCTTCGAGATGTCGTGTCGTGCCTGCCATGTGGCCTGGTTGGGTAATGGACGAGTGGGCTCGAGCTATTGCCCCGCAGCAAGGGGTCAGAACATGCTACGTGGTGGCTACGTATCAATTGTTTGATAGATAGAAGTTGTTTGTGTTTGATTAATAGAATTGTCACGAGGAGATTAGTACCCAAGTGAATGGTTAAACATTGTTTGATTAACATAATTGTCACGAGGTGACCAGTACCCAAGTGAATGGGTTAGGTATGCTTTGCCACGTGGTGGCCAGCAACCCGATTGCACGGGTTGGAAGTGGGAAAGCCATGTAGTGACTAGTAGACACCCCGGAGTTGGGGAGATTAAGTAGATGTATGCTTAGCATCTTTGTGTATGTATAAATTATCTGTGTTTGCATATAATTGCTGATTGTGCAGCGTAGTGATAACGTACAAGATTATGCAACCATACGTCTTGTTTGATTCAGACATGTTGAAACGTGAGAAGACCGGTAGGTAAAAGCCGACACTATATTTTACATGTTCACTTGCTGATGGATGACGTTGAATAAACTGCTGCATGTTTACAGTTATTAAATGCATGTGAGTGTTTGGGTGAAATTTCTGTTGTTGTGTGATCACCAAGAATGTATGCTACAACAGTAACTAGTTGTTTTTGCATGTGGTTGTGTATGACTCCGAAACCCAGCGATATGGTACCCACCTTGCGCCGGGGATGGGAGAGTCCTCACTGAGACGCGTGGTTAAGACTCACACCTCATTTTTACTACACAGAGACAAGTTAAGTACAGGTGGAAGAAGTCTCGATGGAACGAGGGTTGAGCAACACTTTCCAAGACCCACAACTTGTTGATGTGTGTGAATAAAGTGAAATTGTAATTTATTTACTTTATTGTTGTATCATAAAGTAAAGCGTAGACGGACCCAATTAGATTCTATTACTAAATCTAGAACTGTCAGCTTCACACACCTTAAAGATCAGGATTTATTTTATTGCGATACAGGGAAAATTTGTTTTCAATATATATATATATATACATATATCTGTTGCTTATGAATAGGATAGGCAGCATCTTCGGATGTGTAGTCGGTACACAGATTATATATTTTGTGTGTTTTCCTATTTCTATATCTTGAAACGACACTGGCCGTGGATTTGTTTGCCTAGGATAGGCCACCATTTCGGTGTAGCCATGGTATTATAATGCATGTGAATGTATTTTTCAATAATAGCTATTATGTCAATTAGGTGATAAGGCTTACATGCAGAGGGGTATTCCCAGTGTCTGTGCCGGTCACGGTCCTATAAACGGGGGTCATTACCAAAAGTGATGAATATCAAGTTTTCAAAACCCTCACCAACAACGACTGATGAATATCAAGTTTTTGAAACACTCATTGGCAAAAACTGATTAACAAGAAAATCAAATTTTCGAAACACTCATTGGTGAAAAATGATGAATATCAAGTGTTCGAAACACTAATCTACGAAAACTTAAGAATATCAAGTTTTTGAAACACTCATCGGCGAAAACTGACTAACAAGAAAATTAAGTTTTTGAAACAAACATTGGCGAAAACTGATGAATATCAAGATTCCGAAACACTAATTGGCGAAAATTGATGAATATCAAGATTCCGAAACACTAATCGGCGAAAACCGATCAATATCAAGTTTTCGAAACACTCATCGGCGAAAACTGAATAACAAGAAAATCAAGTTTTCGAAACACTCATTGCCGAAAATTAATGAATATCAAGTTTTCAAAAAACTCACCGGCGAAAAATGATTCACAAGAAAATCAGGTTTTCAAAACACTCATTGGCGAAAACTGATGAATATCAAGTTTCCGAAACACTAATCTGCGAAAATTGAAGAATATAAAGTTTTCAAAACACTCATCGGCAAAAACAGATTAACAAGAAAATCAATTTTTCGTAACACTCATTAGTGAAAATTGATGAATATCAAGATTGCGAAACACTAATCGGCGAAAACTGATGAATTTCAAGACTGCGAAACACTAATCGGCAAAAATTGGTGAATATCAAGTTTTTTAAACGCTCATCGGCGAAAACTGATTGACAAGAAAATAAAGTTTTCGAAAAACTCATTGGTGAAAACTAATGAATATGATTTTTCGGAAACACTAATCGGCAAAAACTCATGAATATCAAGATTTCGAAATAGTCAAAGGCGAAAACTGATTAACAAGAAAATCAAGTTTTTGAAACACACATTGGCGAAAACTGATGAGCACCAAGATTTCGAAACACTAATCGGCGAAAATTGATGAATATCAAGATTCCGAAATACTAATCCGCGAAAACTGATGAATATCAAGTTTTCGAAACACTCATTGGCGAAAATTGATTAACAAGAAAATCAAGTTTTCGAAACACTCATTGCCGAAAACTGATGAATATCGAGATTCCGAAACACTAATCGACGAAAACTTATGAATATCAAGTTTTCGAAACACTCATCAGCGAAAATTGATTAACAAGAAAATCAAGTTTTCTCACGACCCCCATTTAGAGGACAGTGACCGGCACCGACACAGGGAATATCACTATGCCTGTAAGCCTTATCACCAAATTGACAGAATAGCTATTATTGAAAAATACATTCACATGCATTATAATACCATGGCTACACCGAAATGGTGGCCTATCCTAGGCAAGCAAATCCACGGCCAGTGCCGCTTCGGGATATAGATATAGGAAAACACACATAATAT
Source organism: Senna tora (assembly GCA_014851425.1). NCBI lineage: Eukaryota > Viridiplantae > Streptophyta > Magnoliopsida > Fabales > Fabaceae > Senna > Senna tora. The sequence goes on along the minus strand of JAAIUW010000119.1, from coordinate 44,605 downwards.
ATAACATGTGTACTGGCTACACATCTGAAGATGCTGCCTATCCTATTCGCATGCAAGATATATATGTATATATATATATTTTGGAAACAAGTTTTCCCTGCATCGTAATCTAACGGATCCTGATCTTTAAGGTGTGTGAAGCTGACAGTTCTAGATTTAGTGATACAATATAGTTGGGTACGTCTACCCTTTACTTTATGATACATGGTAAAGTAAATTAAATTACAATTACAATTACAATTCATTCACCCACATGAACAAGTTGTGGGTCTTGGAAAGTTTTGTTCGTTCCTTACTCCACAGAGACTTCTTCCACCTGTACTTAACCTGTCTCTGTGTAGTAAAATGAGGTGTGAGTCTTAACCACGCGACTCAGTGAGGACTCTCCCATCCCCGGCGCAAGGTGGGTACCGTAGCGCTAGGTTTGGGAGTCATACACAACCACATGCAAAAACAACTAGTTACTGTTAATTAGCATACATTCTTGGTGATCACACAACGACTAAAATTTCACCCAAACACTCACTTGCATTTAACAGATATAAGCATACAGCAGTTTGTTCTACATCATCAATCATCAAGTAATCATATAACATATAGTGTCGGCTTTTACTTATCGGTCTTCTCACGTTCAGCATGTTTGAATCAAAGAAGACGTTGTGGTGATGTAATCCTGTACGTCACCACAACACTGCATAATCAGCAATTATATGCAAACATAGACAATTTGTATATACACACAGATACTATAACATACATCTACTTAATCTCCCCCACTCTAGGGTATCTACTAGCCACTACGTGGCTTTTCTACTTCGAACCCATGCACTCGGATTATTGGCCACCACGTGGCAAGGCATACTTAACCCATTCACTTGGGTACTGTCACCTCGTGACAATTTTGTTAATCAAACAATACTTCACCCATTGACTTGGGTACTAGTCACCTCGTGACAATTCTAGTAATCAAACACAATCAACTTCTATCTATCAAACAACTGATACGTAGCCACCACGTGGCATGTCCTAACCCCTTGTTGCGGGGCAATAGCTTGAGCCCACTCGTCCATTACCCAACCAGGCCACATGGCGGGCATGGCACGACGTCTTGAAGCATGGGGAAATTGAGGGTTTCAAATGAAATTGGGGTTACGAACCTTGATTCGATTGGTGGGAGGTGTGGAAGATGTTAGAGTCGAGCTCTAGTGGACGTGGCCGGCGCCGGACGGCTCTCTCCGGTGAGTTTTCCGACGAACCTCCTCCTTCCCCCTCTCCTTTCTCTTCTCCACGCCATCCCTCTCTCTCTCTCTTTTACCTTCCGTTCTCTTTCTCTCTCTCTCTCGTCTTTCTCTCCTTCTTTCTCTCTTTTTCTAACTCTTTCTTTTTATCCTTCTAAAAACCCACGCCCCAACCCCCTTTTATAAATAATAATAATAAAATAATTATAATAAATAAATAAATATAATTAAAATAAAATAATTAAAATTTAAATATTTAAATAATAAATAAATATTATTAAAAATAAATTAATTGAGAATTAAATAAATAATAGCTAAGATGTATTTTTTTCCCTTTCCCTATTTAATTCAGGTTTCCAATTTCTTAGGTCCTGAATTAAATCCTAAAATTATTTTCTACTTCTTTTCTTTCCCTTTTATTTTATTTTAAACCTCGAAAAGATTTCTCGGGTATTACAATCTTCGAAAAAAATTCCTAGCCCCGAAATAAATCATTCTTTAATCCTCGAAATTTTTTCGGGGTATTACTTTCTTCGCCCCTTAAGAAATTCGGTCCCCGAACTTCATCTCCTTCGTGGGGTTGTTAGCTTGTTGCCCTCCCTTGGCTCAATTTCATCTATGGTTTCCCTCAATGTGGAAGTTTTACCGTTTTACCCTACGGTTCATCTTTCTTTCCTACAGGCTCAAAGTCTCTATCTGGTTTCTACATATTCTTTCTGTGATCGTTTGCATTTCTAGTTTTATAGTTAACCACCGCTTCACGAGGTGTTAACTGAAAGACTCCAGTTGTTGTCGTATCCTTCCCCGAGGCTATCTAACTTTCCTAGTTTCAATTCACTTTGTGCTACAATTTTGCAATGGAGCGTCTGGCACGTACCACATGCCATACTCAAATTTAGTTCTCTGAGGAGTTAACTATTGCCTTCTCTAGTGAGGCTTACCTTGACTCAATCTGCTTGTCCGACTAGCCACCTTCGTAATGACTTCTTATATCCGTCTTGGAACACGCCAAGACACTAGCTATTTGCATAGCACACTAGGTTCAATTTCTATAAACTCTAACTGACGAAGTACTCCCTTACATCGGATCCCCATACCTAAGTGTCCTCTACTACCCAGCAGCTACCCTTCTGCTGGTATTACCCCGTTATATCCTTTGTAAACGACTTCTCCAAAAAAGTCTGTTTACATCTTACTACACCCTCTACTCTACATCTAAACTTACCACTTACACGGCTTACACCCTACGTAGGTGTTTATACTTTGTGCCATCAGTGTACCCAACGCTTCCGAGGTTGTTACACTCACTACCAACTCGATTTACCCTACTCGTGTCCTAACGAGGCTAAATGCCATGGCACTAGCACAACTATGTATTACACTTATCGTTTCTCCACCAAATGGTAAAGGATCTTTCCTTTATGACTCGTGTTTCCCTTTCTTTTCCGGACTTCTACACCTACCCTTAGTGGTTTCCATAACCCCTTCATATTACTCACTGTCGACATCCTATGTCTGACTGACTTAGACTCTTCTCTGACTACTACTTGTAGTCATTTGTGCTTATAGTGGAAACTAACCAGTCTCCTCCTTACCATCAGATTCATTACTCTGCCTCAGGCTCAGTTCGGTCTTCACATCCAAAAACCTCGCTTAACACGACTATGACTGTGGATGTATACCATCCTCAGGTTAGTCCACTTAGAGTTGCACATCCTATGCTAAATCTACTCATTGGGTTTCTGTTGGCTTTTACCCCAACTTGGCCCACTCGAACTCCTCAAATCACTTAGATTCTGTATTCCTACTTGGAATACTTGATCCGTTAATTCCAGCATGAACCTTTCCGGACATGCTCTACTCCCCTTAACCAACCAGGATCAGCTCCCACGGTTTCACTCTTTCCTTTCTTATAATGTGTCATATGTTCACGAACATAAACCGGCTCTTGCAAGTGTGTTACCCGTTGGGTTCCAATCACCCCCAATGGTAGCATACCTGTTTTATCATTTTGGCTTGCATCCCCAGATGCTTACCAGACTCCGTTTTCGTAGTCACTCTCTTCTTTTCCATTTCGTACCTACGTGGTACGCTTTCTTTGAGTATTGCTCAATACTCGTTACTCACTAAATTCTCATTCTCGATTAACCCTCCTTACGGTTAATTTTTCCTTTATGGCACCCACATGGCCATTTATACGTTTGGTTTGTCCACTCAGTCTCCACCCATACACGAGCTTCAGACTAACGGATTTACGGTTCACCAATCAGTGGAACTAGCTTACCTAGCTATGTTCACTATAATCTGTGTACTATACACGCACTTACAGTAGTAGTTGGTTTTCCACCTCCTACTTGACTCTTATCCTATGGGGTCCTATAAGCTTCCGCTCTTCCCCCCTTATGGGACTACTTATCCCTGTGTACTTTCTCTCCCCTCGGGCCTTCACAAGACCCTTTGGGGTTTATCTCTCACGTTATCTCGTTCGAGAGCTATCTACCGCAATAGCACTCATTTTCTTATCTCTGGACTGTACCCGAAGGTCTACGCCCATTTCCACTTCTAGACCTACTCCGGTCTAATGCTTTCGGGTCCATAATCACCCTATGGCCCTTTAATTGGTAACCCTTAGGTTTACTTGTATACTCCCTTGGCACTTTAGCACTCTCTAGTGCTCTTCGATGTCTACTTAACTTTAATCACTCCAAGCAAGTGATTTCTCAACTACATCTACCATCCTTATACAGCTTACCTGTAAAAGGACTATTGTTTGGTAGGGTATTGGTCACATGAGTTTGTTTTCTTAGGCACCCTGCGGGTTTTAAAAATTAATTCAAAGTTTATTTTTTAGAAAATGACGCCTAAGGTTTTCGTAAATGGTTAGGGTTTAACCAATTGGAATGAGACAAATTGAGAAAATGTTTTCATGAAAATTTGCCTTCCAATGGTTATCCCTATTATTTTCAAGAAAAGTTTGAGGGTCTTTCAGAATCTCTCATCCGGAAAGACCATATAGATTTTTTTTTACAAAAAATTCTCATGTGATCAATATCCTATTCTTTATGCTCTTCCTTAAGCAACCCAAGAGAGTTCGGTTTGGCTTAATCCCTTCTTTTTTCCCCCTTGTTTGCTTAAAGAACTAGTAGTTCATGGATCGAGCGCAGGATTGGACTAGGCTCCTTCCCTGTGCCTTACCATTTACTCTGTTTCCTGTTCGGCATATGGTCAGGCTCCACGCATATACATATGCCTCTACTTCTTAATATCTATCTCTACGGCATATGGTTCGGCCACTTTGCCCTTCCATATACCATATTCTCATTTTCTAGTCCGTAGACTTCTACTTCTATACTGTGGCATACACCACCTCTTTTCTGTTTACTTTCTAGGAAGGACAACTCACTTCCTTCAGCCAAAGCATACTGCACAGTCGTGACCCATTCACGTGGTCATCTTCCACTCGGTCTCATGCCTCATGTCCTTGTTTATTCTTGTCTGTAAGCTTTTCATTTCAATCGCCCCATGGGCTTACTTTCTTTTCTACACGCCAAGCGTGTCTTTTCTTTAACTTTGCAAACCATTCCTAGCCTAAACTACCATTCACTGCAAATTTCTATTCTACTTGCATTCCATACTATAATCAAACAACTTGTGCCTATACCATAACACACAATGCGCCGCTAATAGAGCAGACACATCGTCTCATTTAATACCTGCAAAGCAATCACATTGTAGCGCATTCCTGCCTACAATTAACCCAAATGTGTCTGTGTCTAGGTAGCATCCTCCATGAATGTCTCATTTCCCTATTATGGCGTCCTAAGGTTCCCGGGGTCACTGCCAGCCCACCTTACTGTACAGTACACAAGTGCTCATCGGCACTTGTGTACTGTACAGGTTATATGCTCTGCATAGAATTTCACATACAAATTCTATGCCTAAAACGATGACTCGAAAGAATTTATGACTCAACATCCTGAGCAACCCCACAAGTGCCTGTCGGATCCACCGTTACGTTCGGATTCGTAATGAATAGCCTGACTGACACCCGAGACTACTAGTTAGCTTCACACCCTTAAAAAACAACATGCCTCTGATACCAAGTTTGTCACGACCCCTATTTAGAGGACCGTGACCGGCACAGACTCAGGGAATATCCCTATGCCTGTAAGCCTTATCACCTAATTGACAGAATAGCTATTATTCAAAAATACATTCACATGCATTATAATACCATGGCTACATCGAAATGGTGGCCTATCCTAGGCAAGCAAATCCACGGCCAGTGCCGCTTCAAGATATAGATAAAGATATAGGAAAACACACATAATATATAACCTGTGGACTGGCTACACATCCGAAGATGCTGCCTATCCTATTCGCATGCAACAACTATATGTATATATATATTTTGGAAACAAGTTTTCCCTGCATCGTAATCTAACGGTTCCTGATCTTTAAGGTGTGTGAAGCTGACAGTTCTAGATTTAGTGATACAATATAGTTGGGTACGTCTACCCTTTACTTTATGATACATGATAAAGTAAATTAAATTACAATTACAATTCATTCACCCACATGAACAAGTTGTGGGTCTTGGAAAGTTTTGTTCGTTCCACGCTCCACCAAGACTTCTTCCACCTGTACTTAACATGTATCTGTGTAGTAAAATGAGGTGTGAGTTTTAACCACGCAACTTAATGAGGACTCTCCCATTCCTGGCACAAGGTGGGTACCATAGCGCTAGGTTTGCGAGTCATACACAACCACATGCAAAAACAACTAGTTACTATTAATTAGCAAACATTCTTGGTGATCACACAACGGCAGAAATTTCACCCAAACACTCACATGCATTTAACAGATATAAGCATACAGCAGTTTGTTCCACATCATCAATCATCAAGTAATCATATAACATATAGTGCCAGATTTTACTTACCGGTCTTCTCACGTTCAGCATGTTTGAATCAAACAAGACGTTGTGCTGATGTAATCCTGTACGTCACCACTACACTGCACAATCAGCAATTATATGCAAACATAGACAATTTGTATATACACACAGATACTATAACATACATCTACTTAATCTCCACCACTCTAGGGTATCTACTAGCCACTACGTGGCTTTTTTACTTCGAACCCATGCACTCGGATTACTGGCCACCACGTGGCAAAACATACTTAACCCATTCACTTGGGTACTGGTCACCTCGTGACAATTCTGTTAATCAAATAATACTTAACCCATTGACTTGGGTACTAGTCACCTCGTGACTATTCTATTAATCAAACACAATCAACTTTTATCTATCAAACAACTGATACGTAGCCACCACGTGGCACGTCCTGACCCCTTGCTGCGGGGCAATAGCTTGAGCTCACTCGTCCATTACCCAACCAGGCCACATGGCGGGCACGGCACGACGTCTCGAAGCATGGCCACTAACGCACCTTGGACCAACTCCACAGGATGATTTCTCTTTTACTAGGTTAGGCTCACGGTTCACCCGTAGGTTCCTCCCTTGTCTCCTTACCTTAGTCTCACATATTAATAGGATTCTTTATATCTTTCCCGAAGGATCAACAATTCTTCTCCTTGTTAATATGGACGAGTATCCTTAACAGGATATAACTGATATACCCGTCCAGATGCACTCTCTAAGCCTCAAGCTATCGTCATAGCAATATAAAACCTTCTTGACCCTATTGCCAGGATAGGGCAATGACCATCGTCATGGTGATAATAAAACTGAGGTCTCAAGTGCCATCAGACGTTGTTCTAGTCGATGTCTCACATCGCTAGCATAACCAAATCCGAAAGCCACCAATGACTCCCTTTGCATGATTATAATTTAAGTTACCATCGTGATGTGTTTTCAAAATAAAAGCTTAGTCCTTCCGTATAATGACTCTTGCCACCGTCGAGGGAAAAGGTTTAATAAAACACTCATCATGCCTCTAGAGTGTATGAGCTGTATTTGTAACATACCAATTATAGCAAACGATTACTCTCTGCTCCTATGTCTTCCTATCTAAGCTACTTTCCACAACCTATTTTCTAGTTCCTTTATTCTTTTAACATTCTATACCTCTAGCTAACACATACCAGACAAGCAGAGAATATACATACTCATGTAAGCCACATAAGCATACAACCCCAGGAGCAGAGATGGAAGAACCCTCACCTTGGCCAACTTTCCATGCAATCCTCTCTTGTATCTTTAGTCTCCTCGGAGTTCTTGTTGCACTCTATCGTGTGCCGTTGTTTCCATAAGAACAACATTTACTTGATTAAGGTTATTACTTAGCTTAACTTGTTATTTATCTCTCCATTACTCTCACCTGTAGTCCATGGTTGCCATAGAGTCAAGCTCTTGGTCTTATTGGACTTCTCTATCCCGACTTATGCGTATCCTTCCTCGGACACTTGACTTACTCGAATATAACACTCTACTTGAGTGCTTCACATACTTGGATTTGAGTATTAGACCTCTTTCTAACTTGTATTCACATTTAAGGAAGCTTATCTAACTTGATTGGAAGGAATCCTAATTTTAGGAAGATCTAAGCATTTTGTTTCAACTTGTATTTTTAATCGGTTTCTAAGAAATCTAATTTCTAAACCTCAATATACCTCCAATTTATCCTATTTAAGGTTTCCTAAATATTTATGAGGGAAGAATGTTGAAATTTTAGAAATTGGATTTCATTGTTCCGCAAGCTTCCACTCTTGGGAAACAAGAAGGTAGCTAAATTAATTCTTGAGGCTTGATAGCATATTTAGAATTATTCTAGGGTGTTTAAGATTGAAAAATGAAGTTTAAAACTGCCAGCATCACCCTTAAAGTGTATTTGGGCAACCCGAGTAGGGACCCGGTACGTTAATGTCGAGGTTCAACCTTAGTAACCTCGGGCCAGCTCTTCACGGGTCTTGTTCAGCTAATATTCCAACCATATAATTTCAATAATATCAATCCAAGCCTATTTACTCAAATCAAAGCTCAATCCTAATTATCAACAATTTTCCCCAATTTGGAAATAATTATAATTTCAATAATATCAATCCAATCCTATTTACTCAAATCCAAGCTTAATCCTAATTATCAACAATTTTCCCCAATTTATGAATAACTAGAATTTTAACCCCAAACCCTTTCAAATTCGAATTTGGGCAAATTCAAAAATATAATCTCGATTCATACCCCAACTAAGTGTTCAAGAACACTTTCTAGGTCTCAATCTACCCTCGAAACAACTCAATCGAAGGTCAATCGAAAAATCCCTAAAAATGGAGAAATTTTGGGTTTCGAATGAAATTGGGGTTACCAACCTTGATTCGATTGGTGGGAGGTGTGGAAGATGTTGGAGTCGAGCTCCGATAGACATGGCCGGCGTCGGACGGCTCTCTCCGGTGAGTTTTCTGGCGAACCTCCGCCTTCCCCTTCTCCTTTCTCTTCTCTTCGCCAACCCCCCCTCTCTCTCTTTTACCTTCTGTTCTCTCTCTCTCTCTTGTCTTTCTCTCCTTGTTTCTCTCTTTTTCTAACTCTTTCATTTTTTCCTTTTTAAAACCCACGCCCCAACCCCCTTTTATAAATAATAATAATAAAATAATTATAATAAATAAGTAAATATAATTAAAATATAATAATTAATATTTAAATATTTAAATAATAAATAAATAAATATTATTAAAAATAAATAAATAAATATAATTAAAATAAAATATTTAATATTTAAATAATTAAATAATAAATAAATAAATATTATTAAAAATAAATTAATTAATAATTAAATAAATAATAGCAAAGATGTATTTTTTTTATTCCTTTCCCTATTTAATTCGGGTTTCCAATTTCTTAGGTCCTGAATTAAATCCTAAAATTATTTTCTACTTCTTTTCTTTCCCTTTTATTTTCTTTTAAAGCTCGAAAACATTTCTCGTGCATTACAATCTTTGAAAAAAAATTCCTAGCCGCGAAAAAAATCAATCTTTAATCCTCGAAATTTTTTCGGGGTATTATAGTTTTCGAAACACTCATTGCCGAAAACTGATGAATAACAAGTTTCCGAAACAATCACCGACGAAAACTGATGAACATCAAGTTTTCAGAACACTCATTGGCGAAAACTAATCAATATAAAGATTTTGAAACACTAATTGGCGACAACTAATGAATATCATGTTTTTGAAATACTCATCGGCGAAAACTGATTACCAAGAAAATAATGTTACCGAAACACTAATCGGCGAAAACTAAGGTATCAAGTTTTCGAAATACTCACCAGCGAAAACTATTGAATATCAACTTTTCGAAACACTCATCGACGAAAACTGATAAACAAGAAAATCAAGTTTTCAGAACACTCGTTGGCAAAAAATGATGAATAACATGTTTGCGAAACAATAATCTGCGAAAATTGAGGAATATAAAGTTTTCGAAACACTCATCAGCGAAAACTGTTGAATATCAAGTTTTCGAAACTCTCATAGGCGAAAACTGATTAACAAGAAAATCATGTTTTCGAAACACTCATTGGCGAAAACTGATGAATAACAAGATTCCGAAACACTAATCGGCGTAAAGTGATGAATATCAAGTTTTCGAAACACTCATTGGTGAAAACTAATTAACAACAAAATCAAGTTTTCGCAACACTCATTGGCGAAAACTGATGAATATCAAGATTTCGAAACACTAATCGGCTAAAACTTATGAATATCATGGTTTCGAAACACTCATCGGCGAAAACTGATTAACAAGAAAATCAAGTTTTCGAATCATTCATTGGCGAAAACTAATGAATATCAAGTTTTCGAAACACTTATCGGAGAAAACTGATTAACAAGAAAATCAACTTTGCGAAATACTCATGGGCGAAAACGGATGAATATCAAGTTTTCGAAACACTCACCAGCGAAAGCTGATTAACAAGAAAATAAAGTTTTCGAAACACTCATAGGTGAAAACTGATGAATATCAAGTTTCCGAAACACTCACCGGCAAAAACTGATGAATATCAAGTTTTCGGAACACTCATCGGCTAAAATTGATTAACAAGAAAATCAAATTTTCGAAACACTTATTGGCGAAAACAGATGAATATCAAGATTTCGAAACATTAATCGGCGAAAACTGATCAATATTATGTTTTCGAAACACTTACCGGCGAAAACTGATTAACAAGAAAATCAAGTTTTGGAAACACTTATTGGCGAAAACTGATCAATATCAAGATTCCGAAACACTAATCGACGAAAACTGATCAATATCAAGTTTTTGAAACACTCATTGGCGAAAACTTATCAATATAAAGTTTCCAAAACACTAATCTGCGAAAGCTGGGGAATATCAAGTTTTCAAAACACTCATCGGCGAAAACTGATTAACAAGAAAATCAAGTTTTTGTAACACACATTGGTGAAAATTAATGAATATCAAGTATCCGAAACACTAATCTGCGAAAACTAATGAATATCAAGTCTCCGAACCACTAATCGACGAAAACTGATGAATATCAAGTTTTCGAAACAATTATCGGCAAAAACTGACTAACAAGAAAATTAAGATTCCAAAACCCTCATTGGCAAAAGCTGATGTATATCAAGTTTTCGAAACACTCATCGGCGAAAACTGATTAACAAGAGAAATCAAGTTTTCGAAACACTCATTGGCGAAAACTGATTAAAAAGGAAATCAAGTTTTCGAAAACACTCATTGGCGAAAACTAATGAATATCAAGTTTCCGAAACAATAATCGGCGAAAACTGAGGAATATCAAGTTTTCGAAACACTCATCGGCGAAAACTGATGAATATCAAGTTTTCGAAACACTCATCGGCGAAAACTGATTGACAAGAAAATCAAGTTTTCGAAACACTCATTGGTGAAAACAGATGAATATCAAGTTTTCGAAACACTCATCGGCGAAAACTGATGAATATCAAGATTCCGAAACACTAATCGGCGAAAACTGATTAATATCAAGATTCCGAAACACTAATCGGCGAAAACTGATGAATATCAAGTTTTCGAAACACTACTAGCCGAAAACTGATTAACAGGAAAATCAAGTTTTCGAAACAATCATTGGCGAAAACTAATCAATATCAAGTTTTCGAAACACTCTTTGGCGAAAACTGATGAATATCAAGTTTTTGAAACACGAATCGGCGAAAACTGATGAATATCAACTTTTCGAAACACTCATCGGCGAAAATTGATTTGCAAGAAAATCAAGTTTTAAAAACGCTCATTGCTGAAAAATGATGAATATCAAGTTTTCCAAAACACTCACCGGCGATAACTGATCAAAAAGGAAATCAAGTTTTCGAAACACTCATTGGCGAAAACTGATGAATATCAAGTTTTCGAAACACTATTCTGCGAAATCTGAGGAATATCAAGTTTTCGAAACACTCAACGACGAAAACTGATCAACAAGAAAATCAAGTTTCGAAACACTCATTGCCGAAAACTGATGAATATCAAGTTTTCGAAACACTCATCGGCGAAAACTGATAAACAATAAAATAAAGTTATCGAAACACTTATTGGCGAAAAAAGATGAATATCAAGATTCCGAAACACTAATCGGCGAAAACTTATGAATATCAAGTTTTCAAAACACTCTCCGGCGAAAATTGATTAACAAGAAAATCAAGTTTTCGAAACACTAATTGCCAAAAATTGATGAATATCAAGATTTCGAAACACTCATCGGCGAAAATTGATTAACAAGAAAATCAAGTTTTCGAAACACTCATTGGCAAAAACTGATGAATATCAAGTTTCTGAAACACTCATCGGTGAAAACTGATGAATATCAAGTTTTTGAAACACTCATCGGCGAAAACTGATTAACAAGAAAATCAAGTTTTCGAAATACTAATTGGCAAAAATTGATGAATATCATGTTTCCAAAACACTAATCGGCGAAAACTGATTAACAAGGAAATCAAGTTTTCGAAACACTCATTGGCGAAAACTGATGAATATCAAGTTTTCGAAACACTCATCGGTGAAAATTGATGAATAACAAGTTTTTGAAACACTCATCGGCGAAAACTGATTAACAAGAAAATCAAGTTTTCGAAACACTCATTGGCGAAAACTAATGAATATCAAGTTTCCGAAACACTCATCGGGGAAAACTGATGAATATCAAGATTCCGAAACACAAATCGGCGAAAACTGATGAATATCAAGTTTTCGAAACAGTCATCGGCGAAAACTGATTAACAAGAAAACGAAGTTTTCGAAACACTCATTGCCGAAAACTGATGAATATCAAGATTTCGAAACACTCATTGGTGAAAACTGATGAATATCAAGTTTCCGAAACACTAATCGGCGAAAACTGATGAATATCAAGTTTTCGAAACACTCATCGGCGAAAATTGATTAACAAGAAAATCAAGTTTTGGAAACTCTCATTGGCGAAAACTGATGAATATCAAGTTTTCGAAAACACTCACCGGCGAAAACTGATCAAAAAGGAAATCAAGTTTTCGAAACCCTCATTGGCGAAAACTGATGAATATCAAGTTTTCGAAACACTATTCTGCGAAAACTGAGAAATATCAAGTTTTCGAAACACTCAACGGCGAAAACTGATCAACAAGAAAATCAAGTTTCGAAACACTCATTGCCAAAAACTGATGAATATCAAGTTTTCGAAACACTCATAGGCAAAAACTGATAAACAAGAAAATCAAGTTATCGAAACACTTATTGGCGAAAAAAGATGAATATCAAGATTCCGAAACACTAATCGGCGAAAACTTATGAATATCAAGTTTTCAAAACACTCTTCGGCGAAAATTGATTAACAAGAAAATCATGTTTTCGAAACACTAATTGCCAGAAAATGATGAATATAAAGTTTCCGAAACATTCACCGACGAAAACTGATTAATAAGAAAAGAAAGTTTTCTAAACACTCATTGGTGAAAACTAATGAATATCAAGATTCCGAAACACTAATCGGCGAAAACTGATGAATATCAAGTTTTGGAAACACTCATCGGTGAAAATTGATGAATATCAAGTTTTCGAAACACTCATCGACGGAAACTGATTAACAAGAAAATCAAGTTGTTGAAACACTCATTGGCGAAATCTGATGAATATCAAGATTGCCAAACACTCATCGGCGAAAAATGATGAATATCAAGTTTTCTAAACACTCATCGGCGAAAACTGATTAACAAGAAAATCAAGTTTTCGAAACACTCATTGCCGAAAACTGATGAATATCAAGTTTTCGAAACACTCATCGACGAAAACTGATTAACAAGAAAATCAAGTTTTCGAAACACTCATCGGCGAAAACTGATGAATATCAAGTTTTCGAAACACTCTTCGGCGAAAACTGATTAACAAGAAAATCTAGTTTTTGAAACACTCATTGGCGAAAATTGATGAAAATCCAGTTCTTGAAACACTCACCAGTGAAATCTGATTAAGAAGAAAATCAAGTTTTCGAAACACTAATTGGCGAAAACTAATGAATATGAAGTTCTAAAATACTCACTGGAGAAAACTGGTGAATATCAAGTTTTCGAAACACTCATAAGCCAAAACTGATTAACAAGAAAATCAAGTTTTCGAAACACTCATTCGCGAACACTGATGAATATAAAGTTTTCGGAATACTCATCGGCGAAAACTGATTAACAAGACAATCAAGTTTTCGAAACACTCATTTGTGAAAACTGATCAATATCAACATCCCGAAACACTAATCGGCGAAAACTGATGAATATCAGGTTTTCAAAACACACATCGGCAAAAATTGATTAACAAGAAAATCAAGTTTTCCAAACACTCATTGCCGAAATCTGATGAATATCAAGTTTTCGAAACACTCACCGGCGAAAACTGATAAACAAGGAAAGTCAAGTTTTCGAGACAATCATTTGCAAAAACTGATGAAATCAAGTTTCCGAAACACTAATCTGCGAAAACTGATGAATATCAAGATTCTGAAACACTAATCTGCGAAAATTGATGAATATCAAGTTTTCGAAACACTAATTGGCGAAAATTAATACGCAAGAAAATCAAGTTTTCAAAACACGCATCGGCGAAAACTCATGAATATTAAGTTTCCGACACACTCATCGACAAAAACTGATGAATATCAAGTTTTTGAAACACTCATAAGCAAAAACTGATTGACAAGAAAATCATGTTTTTGAAACACTAATTGGCAAAAACTGCTTAAAATCATATTTTCTAAATACTTATAGTCGAAAACAGAAAAACAAGAAAATCAAGTTTTCGAAACACTCATTGGCGAAAGCAGATTAATATCAAGATTCCGAAATACTAATCGGCGAAAACTGAAGAATATCAAGTTTTTGAAACAGTCATCGGCGAAAATTGATAAATATCAAGTTTTCGAAACACTCAACGGCGAAAACTGATTAACAACAAAATCAAGTTGTTGAAACACTCATTGGCGAAAACTGATGAATATGAAGTTTTTGACATACTCATCGGCGAAAATTGATTAACAAGAAAATCAAGTTTTCGAAAGACTCATTGCCGAAAACTGATGATTATCAAGTTTTCGAAACCCTCACCGGCGAAAACTGATTAACAAGAAAACCAACTTTTCGAAACACTCATTGGCCAAAACTGTTTAATATCAAGTTTCCAAAACACTCACCGGTGAAACCAAATGAATATCAAGTTTTCGAAACACTCATCGTCGAAACTGATTAACAAGAAAATCAAGTTTTCGAAACACTCATTGGCAAAAACTGATGAATATCAAGTTTCCGAAACACTAATCGGCGAAAACTGATGAATATCAAGTTTTTAAAACACTCATCGACAAAAATTTATTAACAAGAAAATCATGTTTTTGAAACACTCATTGGCAAAAATTGATGAATATCAAGTTTTCGAAACACTAATTGACGAAAACTGATTAATAAGAAAATCAAGTTTTAAAAGGCTCATTGGCGAAAACTAATGAATATCTAGTTTTCGAAACACTCATCAGCGAAAATGGATGAATATGAAGTTTTCTAAACACTCATCGGAGAAAACTGATTATCAAGAAAATAAAGTTTTCGAAACACTCATTGGTGAAAACCGATGAATATCAAGTTTTCGAAACACTCACTGGCGAAAACTGATGAATATCAAGTTTTCGAAACACGCATCGGCGAAAAACTGGTTAACAAGCAAATCAAGTTTTCGAAACACTCATTGGCGAAAACTAATGAATATCAAGTTTTTGAAACACTCACCAGCGAAATCTGATGAATATCAAGCTTTTGAAACACTCATCGGCGAAAACTTTTTAACAAGAAAATCAAGTTTTCGAAAGACTCATTGCCGAAAACTTATGAATGTCAAGTTTTCGAAACACTGATCAGCAAAAACTGTTTAACAAGAAAATTAAGTTTACGAAACACTCATTGGAGAAAACTGATGAATATGAAGTTTCCGAAACACTAATCGGCGAAAACTGATGATTATCAGGTTTTCAAAACACTAATCGACAAAAACTAATGAATATCAAATTTTCGAAACACTCATCGGCGAAAACTAATTAACAAGAAAATCAACTTTTCGAAACACTCATTGGCGAAAAGTGATCAATATCAAGTTTCCGAAACACTAATCGGCGAGAACTGATGAATATCAAGTTTTGGAAACACTCATCCGTGAAAACTGATTAACAAGAAAAGCAAGTTTTTGATACACTCATTGCCGAAGACTGATGAACATCAAGTTTTCGAAACACTCACCGGCGAAAACTGATTAACAAGAAAATCAAGTTTTCGAAACACTCATTGGCGAAAAATGATGAATATCAAGTTTCCGAAAAACTAATCGGGGAAAATTGAGGAATATCAAGTTTTTCAAACAGTCGTCGCGGAAAACTGATGAATCTGAAGTTCTCGAAACAATCATTATCAAAAACTGATTAACAAGAAAATCAAGTTTTCCAAACACTCATTGGCGAAAACAGATGAATATCAAGTTTCCGAAACACTCACCCACGAAAAATGATAAGTATCAAGATTTCGAAACACTCATCGGCCAAAACTGATTAACAAGAAAATCAAGTTTTCGAAACACTCATCGGTAAAAACTGATTAACAGGAAAATCAAGTTTTCGATACAGCCATTGTTGAAAGCTGATGAATATCAAGTTTCCCAAACACTCACCGGCGAAAACTGATGAATATCAAGTTTTCAAAACACTCATCGGCAAAAACTGATTAACAAGAAAATCAAGTTTTCGAAACACTCATTGGCGAAAACTGATGAATATCAAGTTTTCAAAACACTCACCGGCAAAAACTAATTAACAAGAAAATAAAGTTTTCGAAACACTCATTGGCGAAAACTGATTAGTATCAAGTTTCCAAAACACTAATCGACAGAAACTGAAGAATATCAAGTTTTTGAAGCACTCATTGATAAAAATTTATAAATATCAAGTTTTTGAAACTCTAATCGGCAAAAACTGGTCAACAAGAAAATCAAGTTTTTCAAACACTGATTGGGGAAATTGATGAATATCAAGATTCCGAAACACTAATAAGCGAATAGTATTGAATATCAAGTTTTCGTAACACTCATTGGCGAAAATTGGTTATCAAGAAATTAATGTTTTTAAAACACTGGTTGTCGAAAACTGATGATTGACAAGATTTCGAAACACTCACTGGCGAAAACTGATAAACAAGAAAATTAAGTTTTCGAAACACTCATTGGCCAAAACTGATCATTATCAAGTTTCCGAAACACTCACCGGTGAAAACTGATGAATATCACGTTTTCGAAACACTCATCATTAAAAACTTATTAACAAGAAAATCAAGTTTTTGAAAAACTAATTGCCGAAAATTGTTGAATATCAAGTTTTTGAAACACTCATCTACGAAAACTGATTAACAAGAAAACCAAGTTTTCGAAACACTCATTGCCGAAAACTGATGAATACCAGGATTCCAAAACACTAATCGGCAAAAACTGATGAATATCAAGTTTTCGAAACACTCATCGCCGAAAACTGATGAATCTCAAGTTCTCGAAACAATCATTGGCGAAAACTGATTAACAAGAAAATGAAGTTTTTCTAACACACATTGGCGAAAACAGATGAATAACAAGATTCCGAAACACTAATCCGCGAACAATGATGAATATCAAGATTCCGACATACAAATCGACAAAAACTGATGAATATCATGTTTTCGAGACACTCATCGGCGAAAAATGATTAAAAAGAAAATCATGTTTTGGAAACACTCATCGGCGGAAACTGATTAACAAGAAAATCAAGTTTTCGAAACACTCATTGGCGAAAACTGATGAATATCAAGTTTTCGAAACAATCACCGGCGAAAACTAATAAACAAGAAAATAAAGTTTTCTTAACACTCATTGGCGAAAACTGATTAATATAAAATTTCGTAAACACTAATCTATAGAAACTGAGGAATGTCATGTTTTCGAAACACTCAATGATGAAAACTAATGAATATCAGGTTTTCGAAACAGTCATCGGCGAAAACTGTTGAATATCACGTTTTCGAATCACTCAACATCGAAAACTGATTCACAAGAAAACTAAGTTTTCGAAACAATCATTGGCGAAAACTAATCAATATCAAGTTTTCGAAACATTCACCGGCCAAAACTAATTAACAAGAAAATCATGTTTTCGAAACACTCATTGGCAAAAACTAATGAACAACAAAATTAAGTTTTTTAAACACTCGTTCGCGAAAACTGATGAATATCAAGTTTTCGAAACAATCACCGGCGAAAATTGATTAACAAGAAAATCAAGTTTTTGAAACTCTCATTGGCGAAAACTGATGAATATCAAGTTTTCAAAACACTCACCGGCGAAAATTGATTAACAAGAAAATCAAGTTTTCGAAACACTCATTGGCGAAAACTGATGAATATCATGTTTCTGAAACACTCACCGACAAAAATTAATGAATATCATGTTTTCGAAACACTCATTGGTGAAAACTGATTAACAAGAAAATCAAATTGTCGAAACACCCATTGGCGAAAATTGATGAATATGAAGTTTTCTAAACACTAATCAGCAAAAACTGATTAACAAGAAAATAGAGTTTACGAAACAGTCATTGTCGAAAACTAATGAATATCACGGCCCTGTTTGATAAGTGTTTTTGTTTTGTGTTTCTAAAAATAGTTTTTAAAATAGTTTTTATATACAAGTTTTGAAGAACAAAAACAAAAAAACTTATTTGGTTAATTTTTTTTTGAAACAGTTTTTAAAAACAAAAAAATCAAAAATTTTTTTGATAAAATTATTTTCATAAACAATTTTTAAAAATAATAAAACAATAAAATAATAAATTTCGTTTGTTTTTTTATAGATTTTTTAATCTTTATATAATTTTTTAAATTAAATTTTACAATAACTAAACAAAGTTTCACTATCTAATGAACTATTGTCTATGTCGATTATGAA
Organism: Senna tora; assembly: GCA_014851425.1. Lineage (NCBI taxonomy): Eukaryota > Viridiplantae > Streptophyta > Magnoliopsida > Fabales > Fabaceae > Senna > Senna tora. The sequence goes on along the minus strand of JAAIUW010000119.1, from coordinate 25,874 downwards.
CAAAACCTGTCAAAAATATATTTATAAAAAATAAACAACTAAATATAATATACACAAGTCTGTCCAAGAAAAATAGAATATAAAGAAAGTCAACATCATAATAAAAAGTAGTACTATTAATTTCAAACATTCAAACATGATAGAAAATATGCAAGGTGAATCTTAAAAATAATGATTCACCCTCACGTTACACAAGTTTAATTTGTATCCATAAAGTCAAACAATATTAAACAATAGTCCGCCTAATCCAAAACAAGTAAACAATATTAAACATTAGTCCACCTAATCCAAAATAAGAAATCAAATCAACATTAGACACAAAGTCAGACTAATCTATCCAACCATATCTTCTTCATATTAAGAGGCATAGACATAAACATTTCCGTCAAAGTTGGATCCACAAATTTGTCCATAGCCTTCATGTAAATGTCAGCAGAGACATTAGCAATGTCATTAAGTGCAGATACACATTTAGCCATGGAATAACCACAAGCTGTATTTCCAGAACTACTAATTTCTGATCTCTTGTCCCTTAAAATCTCAAGTTTACCAAGTTGAACTTCTGTCCTTGCTCTAGATGCTTCAGCCCATGCTTGAATTGCATCTCCCATGTGACTAGTCATAGTTTCTCTCTTTCTCTTTTGCTCAGGAATTACAAAAGTGCGCTTTCCACTGTGCGTGACACGCTTAATTGGGGTAATATCATCATGATTGTCCTCATCAAGCTCTACATGAATTCCACCATAAAGATACTCATTTTCAAGCTCACGGTCTTGTTGAGAATCTGGTGGGGCTTGGGTGGATGAATGATGAAGGACACCAGTAGCCGTGCTTTTGTTGAAGATGATTCCTAACAAGTTATAATGTTCCAATCCATTCTTCTTATACTGTGCAGCATCAGAATGTGCCTAAAAAATTTAAAATAAATTATTTAAGATTTATACACAATCTAATAAATAAATTCAAGTACTAAAGTAGTTATATACCAAGATATATCTTGACCAAACTTCTTCATCAGCAGTAACTGTGTTTGTTTCGGCATTCCAACCAAACCCAGTGTGTTGTAGTAGTTGAGAAAAGTCTCAATGTTGTATCCGTAACCTATTAAATTTTTGTTTGATTTGCTTCAAAGTAAAAGCGCGCCGACACTTAGAATTTATTTTGTCTAAAATATTTTTCCACACTTTAGGAGTAAATACACAATTTGTCATATTCCCTTTGTTAACTTCCTCAACCAAGATATCTATGTAACACTTAACCACAAGCTTGGGCCAAAGTGTAGTTTCTTGTGGTTCTGTGGTCCCACTAGTTGCCATCTATAAAAATAAAAAACAAAAAAAAACTCAGTGCATAAACACAAAACTCAATCCATTCTTCTTAACCACAACCATGATATCTCAAGTTGTCACAAAATATAGTCTATACATTCATATCTGCAAGTTGTATTGGAGATTTAAAATTAAAAAAAAATCATAACATCAACACAAAACTCAGTGCATCTTGCATTAGCATTTTGGTCTTTGGATTCTAAAGTCATATTTTTTAATTTTGTGCCATTACTCCCCTGCTTCCTGCAAATACATAATTAATTCACTTGTGGTATTTAATCAGAAGGGCCTTTTATAATTAATTTGCACAATTTATATGAGAGTATATATATAATATAATTGAATTAGAAACCTTTCAAAAAAGAGAGCAAAAGGAGCCATGAAAGCAGCAGCAAAAATAATGCGATAGGTAAGAGCCACTCTCATGTTGAAGCCAAAGTCAGTGTAGGCAAGCTTGTTGAGCACATTGAGAACACTATATGATATCTGCACCATGACCATTATTACAGCCTTCGTTCCATTCTCCATATTACATATATTCCTCATCTTAATTAATGACATCGATCACACTTAACCTCAAGGTATAAACTTTTTGCTCATCTTCTTAACCAAACTTTTTGATCAATCAATGCCTCAAAATATCTCAAAACTCTAATGGTTCATTGGGAACTATTATATGATTTTGGTAATTAAGTCACAAAAGCATGTGCAAGAAAAAATTCTTTACAGATTGAAACAAATTAAAGAAGTGAGAAGATCAGACAATACATGTGGAAGAATATTAATTACTTCACCCACTATCTTACTTCTCATTGTTCTTTAAGAAAAACAACTTCTAGCATGCCCTGACCTAGTTAAATATATATGGAAACTAGGAGGCGGCTAAGTGACACTGATTTTAACTAGGCATGCCCTGACTTAGTTAAAATCAGTTTGATCTTTGCATGCCATTTTCATTCCCATAAAAAGAATTAAAAAAACAAAAGTAGCACCTATAATTTAAACATTTTCAACTTGAAAAGATACAGCAAAACCATAATTTAAACATTTTCTTTCAAGAAAAAGAGGATATAAAAAACTGAGAAATAAAACTAAATCTCAGCACCCAACTTAAAACAACTTTGAAATGCCATTTTAACATGAGCTTTCAAGTAGGGAAAAGCAAAGCAAGCACCCCCATCCCAGCATCATTTCAAAACACCCTATTAACATGTAAACACAAGATACCCAAATAAAAACAAAAAAAGAACAATAAGAATGAGCACTTGCAGAAGGAGCTTTTAATCTTCATTTTACATTAAAATGTGGATTACATATGAGAGAAGAGTCCAACCAGAAACTACGACTACCTAATCCACAAAATAATAGTTCCTACAAGTAAAGTAAGGGATTTAATCCATTAACATGCATAGCAAAGTGAAACATGCCATTCACCCATTCACATCATGATCTCAAAATCTGAAATAAGGTCTTCTTAATGAAATAGCAACAAATCATTACCCACAAACAAATGTGAAATTATAGCAAAACACAACATCTAGTCAACAACATCAGTCCACAGTTTTGACAGGCAAAAGATATTAGCTATTAACTTCAAGCAAATAATAATTTTAGCACAAACAGGACAGCTCTTATTCAATTTGCGATGTGAATCGACATAGCGCTAAGCAACTCGTTCAAATCATGGAGTGGAATATAACACAAGATGAGGTACAAATCAACACACGGTACATGAAAAGTGAAAAATGCAGAGGGAAAACACAACGCAAGCTAGAGACGAGTTGAGTGTAAGGAAATAGGTAAACTAAAGAACATTTTTGAACATAATCACACATACATAAACCGATCAAAATCATAGAGAAGCAAGGAGGCAGGTTCTCACTAGCAATCCGTTGGACCAGAGGATGACGATGAAGGAGACCGGCGAGGATGGAGATCGGACAAAAGTTGAAGATGACCGAGATATGCCATGGAGATGGAATGGATAAGAGGAGAAGACGATGGAATTTGCGGCAATAGGTTTAGAAAAGTGAAGATGAGAAAATTACAACTTTGCCATTAATGAAAATAGATTTTGAAAGTTGTTCTCCGTGTTTTTCAGGAGAACAATAAAATTGAGTTTAAAACAACTTTTTTTGTTTTTGTTTTTTAATTCTTAAAAACACTAATTTATTTTTTTGTTTTTAAAAACAATTTTTAAAAATTATTTACCAAACAGGTTTTTTTATTTTTTGTTTTTAAAAACACAAAACAGTTTTTAAAAACTGTTATCAAACAAGGCCCAGGTTTCCGAAAAACTAATCCGCGAAAATTGATTAACAAGAAAATCAAGTTTTCGAAACACTCTTGGGCGAAAACTGATGAATATCATGTTTTCGAAACACTCATCGGCGAAAACTGATTAACAAGAAAATCAAGTATTCCAAACACTGGTCGGCAAAAACTTATTAATATCAAGTTTTCGAAACTCTCACCGGCGAAAACTGAATAACAAGAAAATCAAATTTTCGAAATAATCACCAGCGAAAACAGATGAATATCAACTTTTTAAAACACTCATCGCCAAAAACTGATTGACAAGAAAATCAAGTTTTCGAAACACTCATTTGCAAAAACTGATGAATATCAAGTTTCCGAAACACTCATCGGCGAAAACTGATGAATATCAAGTTTTCGAAACACTCATCGACGAAGACTGATTAATAAGAAAATCAAGTTTTCGAAACACTTATTGGCAAAAACTGATGAATATCAAGCTTCCGAAACACTCATCGGTGAAAATTGATGAATATCATGTTTTTAAAACACTCACCGGCGAAAACTGATTAACAAGAAAACCAAATTTTCGAAACACTCACTGGCGAAAACTGATTAACAAGAAAATCCAGTTTTCAAAACACTCACCGGCGAAAATTGATTAACAAGAAAATCATGTTTTCAAAACACTCATTGGCAAAGACTAAAGAATATCAACTTTTTGAAACACTCACCAGCGAAAACTGATTAAAAAGAAAATGAAGTTTTCGAAACACTCATTGGCGAGAACTGATGAATATCAAGTTTTCGAAACACTCACCGGTGAAAACTAAATAACAAGCAAAACAAGTTTTCAAAACACTCATTGGCGAAAACTGAAGAATATCAAGTTTCCGAAACACTCATCGGCGAAAACTGATGAATATCAAGTTTTTGAAACACTCATCTGCGAAAACAGATTTACAAGAAAATCAAGTTTTTGAAACACTCATGGGCGAAAACTGATGAATAACAAGTTTTCGAAACACTCATCGGAGAAAACTGATTAACAAGAAAATCAAGTTTTCGAAACACTCATTGGCGAAAACTGATGATTATCAAGTTTTCGAAACAGTCATTGGCGAAAACTGATTAACAAGAAAATCATGATTTTGAAACACTCATTGGCGAAAACAGAAGAATATCAAGTTTTCGGAATACTCACCTACGGAAGAAGATTAACAAGAAAATCAAGTTTTCGAAACACTTATTGGTGAAAACTGGTGAAAATCATGCTTCCGAAACACTCATCGGCGAAAATTGATGAACATCAAGTTTTCGAAACACGCATCGGCGAAAACTGATTAACAAGAAAACCAAGTCTTCGAAACACTCATCGGCGAAAACTGATTAACAAGAAAATCCAGTTTTCGAAACACTCATCGGCGAAAACTGATTAACAAGAGAATCAAGTCTTTGAAACACTCATTGGCGAAAACTGATGAATATCATGTTTTCGAAACACTCACTGGCAAAAACTAATTAACAAGAAAATGAAGTTTTCGAAACACTCATTGGCGAAAACTGATGAATATCAAGTTTTCCAAACACTCATCGGCGAAAACTGATTAACAAGAAAATCATGTTTTTGAAACACTCACCGACGAAATTTGATTGACAAGAAAATCAAGTTTTCGAAACACTCATTGGCGAAAACTGAAGAATATCAAGTTTCCGAAACACTCATCGACGAAAGATGATTAACAAGAAAATCAAGTTTTCGAGACACTCATTGGCGAAAACAGATGAATATAAAGTTTTCGAAACACTCTTTAGCGAAAACTGATTAACAAGAAAATCATGTTTTCGAAACACTCATTTGCGAAAAACTGATGAATATAAAGTTTTTGAAACACTCATCGGCGAAAATTGATTAACAAGAAAATCAAGTTTTTGAAACACTCAACGGCGAAAACTGATGAATATAATGTTTTCGAAACACTAATCGGTGAAAACTGATTAACAAGAAAATCAAGTTTTCAAAACACTCATTAGCGAAAACTGATGAATATCATGTTTTTGAAACACTCATCGGCAAAAACAGATTAACAAGAAAATCAAGTTTTCGAAACACTCATTTGCGAAAACTGATGAATATCTAGTTTTCGGAACACTCATCGACGAAAACTGATGAATATCAAGTCTTCGAATCACTCATCGACGAAAACTGATTAATAAGAAAATCAAGTTTTCGAAACACTCATTGGCGAAAATTGATGAATATCAAATTCCTGAAACACTCATTTGCGAAAACTGATGAATATCAAGTTTTCAAAACACTCATCGAGAAGAATTGCTTAACAAGAAAATCAAGTTTTTGAAACACTCATTGGCGAAAATTTATTAACAAGAAAATCAAGTTTTCGAAACAGTCATTGGGGAAAACTGATGACCAAGAAAATCAAGTTTTTGAAACAGTCATTGGCGAAAACTGATGAATATCATGATTTTGAAACACTCATCAGCGAAAACTGATTAACAAGAAAATTAAGTTTTTGAAACACTTATTGGCGAGAACTGATGAATATCAAGTTTTCGAAACATTCACCGGTGAAAACTAATTAACAAGCAAAACAAGTTTTCGAAACACTCATTGGCAAAAACTAAAGAATATCAAGTTTCCGAAACACTCATCGACGAAAACTGATGAATATCAAGTTTTTGAAACACTCATCTGCGAAAACTGATTAACAAGAAAATCAAGTTTTCGAAACACTCATTCGTGAAAACTAGTGAATATCAAGTTTTCGAAACACTCACCGACGAAAACTGATTAACAAGAAAATCAAGTTTTCGAAACACTCACCGGCGAAAACTGATGAATATCAAGTTTTCGAAACACTCATCGGCGAAAACTGATTAACAAGAAATCAAGTTTTAGAAACACTCATTGACGAAAACTGATGAATATCAAGTTTTCGGAACAAACACCGGGGAAAAAAGATTAACAACAAAATCAAGTTTTCGAAACACTTATTGGCAAAAACTGATGAATATCAAGCTTACGAAACACTCACCGGCGAAAACTGTTGCATATCAAGTTTTTGAAACACTCATCGGGGAAAACTGATTAAGAAGAAAATCAAGTGTTCGAAACATTCATTGACGAAAACTGATTAACAAGAAAATCAAGTTCTCGAAACACTCATCGGCGAAAACTCATTAACAAGTAAATCAAGTTTTTGAAACAATCATTGGCGAAAACTGATGAATATCAAGTTTTCGAAACACTTACCGGCGAAAACTGATTATCAAGAAAATCAAGTTTTCGAAACACTCATTGGCGAAAACAGATGAATATAAAGTTTTCGAAACACTCTTTAGCGAAAACTGATTAACAAGAAAATCATGTTTTCGAAACACTCATTTGCGAAAAACTGATGAATATAAAGTTTTTGAAACACTCACCGGCGAAAACTGATGAACAAGAAAATCAAGTTTTCGCAACACCCATTGGCGAAAACTGATGAATATCAAGTTTCCGAAACACTCACCGCTAACAACTAATAAATATCAAGTTTTCAAAACACTCATTGACGAAAACTTATTAACAATAAAATTAAGTTTTCGAAACACTCATTGTCAAAAACTAATGAATATCAAGTTTCCCAAACACTAATCGGCATTGATGAATATCAAGTTTTCGAAACACTAATCGGCAAAAACTGATTAAGAAGAAAATCAAGTTTTTCAAACACCCATTGCCGAAAACTGATGAATATGATGTTTTCGAAACACTCACCGATGAAAACTGATGAATATCAAGTTTTCAAAACACTCATCGGCGAAAACTGATTAACAAGAAAATTAAGTTTTCGAAACACTCATTGGCAAAAACTGATGAATATCAAGTTTTCGAAACACTAATCGGCGAAAATTGATGATTATCAAGTTTTCGAAACACTTATCGGCAAAAATTGATTAACAAGAAAATCACGTTTTCGAAACAGTCATTGGCGAAAACTGATGAATATCAAGTTTTCGAAACACTCATCGGCGAAAACTGATTAACAAGAAAATCAAGTTTACGAAACACTCACTGGTGAAAACTGATGAATATTAAGTTTTCGAAACACTCACCGCCGAAAACTGATGAATATCATGTTTTCGAAACACTCATCGGCGAAAACTGATTAACAAGAAAATCATGTTTTCGAAACAATCATTGGTAAAAACTGATGAATATCAAGTTTTCGAAACACTCACCGGCGAAAAATGATTAACAAGAAAATCATGTTTTCGAAACACTTATTGGCGAAAATTGATGAATATCAAGTTTTCGAAATACTCATTGGCGAAAACTGATTAACAAGAAAATCAAGTTTTCGAAACACTTATCGACGAAAACAGATTAACAAGAAAATTAAGTTTTCGAAACACTCATTGGCGAAAACAGATGAATATCATGTTTTTGAAACACTCACCGGCGAAAAATGATTAACAAGAAAATCAAGTTTTCGAAACACTCATTGGCGGAAACTAATGAATGTCAAGTTTTCGAAACACTCATCGGCGAAAACTGATTAACAAGAAAATCAAGATTTTGAAACCCTCATTGGCGAAAACTGATGAATATCAATTTTTCGAAACATACACGGGTGAAAACTGATGAAAATGAAGTTTTCGAAACACTCAATGGCGAGAATTGATGAATATCAAGCTTTCGGAACACTCATTGGCGAAATCTGATGAATATCATGTTTTTAGAACACTCACCGGCGAAAACAGATTAACTAGAAAATCAAGTTTTTGAAACACTTATTGGCGAAAACTAATGAATATCAAGTTTCCGAAACACTCATTGGCAAAAACTGATGATTATCATGTTTTCGAAACACTCATCGGCGAAAACTGATCAATAAGAAAATTAATTTTTCGAAACACTCATTGGCGAAAACCTGTTAGTATCAAGATTCTGATACACTAATCGACGAAAGCTAATGAATATCAAGTTTTCGAAACACTCATCGGCGAAAACTGATTAACAAGAAAATCAAGTTTTTGAAACACTCATCGGCAAAAACTAATGAATATCATGTTTTTGAAACACTCATCGGCGAAAACTGATTAACAAGAAAATCATGTTTTCGAAACACTCATTGGCAAAAATTGAAGAATATCAAGTTTTTAAAACACTCATCGGTGAAAATTGATGAATATCATGTTTTCAAAACACTCATCGGCGAAAACTAATTAACAAGAAACTCAAGTTTTCGAAACACTCATTGTCGAAAACTGATTAACAAGAAAATCAAGTTTTTGAAACACTCATTGACGAAAACGGAGGAATATCAAGTTTTTGAAAGACTCACCGACGAAAACTGATGGATATCCAGTTTTCGAAACACTCACCAGCGAAAATTGATTAACAAGAAAAAAACGTTTTCGAAACACTCATTGTCGAAAATTGTTGAATATCAAGTTTTCGGAACACTCAATGGCGAAAAGTGATGAATATCAATTTTTCGGAACACTCACCGGTGAAAACAGATTACAAGAAAATGAAGTTTTCGAAACACTCATTGGCGAAAACTGATTTACAAGAAAATCATGTTTTCGAAACACTCATTGGCGAAAACTGATTAACAAGAAAATCAAGTTTTCGAAACACTCATTGGCGAAAACTGATATATATCAAGTTTACGAAACACTCGTCGGCGAAAACTGATTAACAAGAAAATCAAGTTTTCTAAACAATCATTGACGAAAACTGGTGAATATCAAGTTTTCGAAACACTCACAGTCGAAAACTGATGAATATGAAGTTTTTGAAACACTCATTAGCGAAAACTGATGAATATCAAGTTTTCGAAACACTCATTGGCGAAAACTAATGAATACCAAGTTTTAGAAACACTGATCAGCGAAAACTGATGAATATCATGTTTTCGAAACACACATTGGCGAAAACTGACGAATATCAAGTTTTCGAAACACTCATTGGCTAAAACTGATGAATATCAAGTTTTCAGAACACTCAACGGCGAAAACAGATTAACATGAAAAACAAGTTTTCAAAACACTCATTGGCCAAAACTGATGACTATCATGTTTCCGAAACACTAATCGGTGAAAACTGATGAATCTCTAGTTTTCGAGACGCTCATCGGCGAAAACTGATTAACAAGAAAATCAAGTTTTCAAAACACTCATTGGCGAAAACTGATGAATATCAAGTTTTCGGAACACTCCCTGTAACATCGGCCTTTTTCAGTTAATGGAATAATTATTTTTTAACTAAATCTAACTCGATGCTTGTGCTTGACATTGATTGTTGCATTTAGAAAGCATATAGAAATGCACTAGTTTAAGGAAAGAATTGAGAAGGGACCAAAAAGAAAAGGGCTAAAGTGCATGAGAAAGTTGGTGGGTGCGGGAGAGAAATGAATTTCTCCCAAATCCCTTGCCACCAGCCCTTACACGCCTAGGCAAGGTGGCAACACCACCATTTAACACACACTTTATCACATTTAGAGAGAGAGATAGAGAGTTAGAGAGAAGGAGGAGAACACTCAAGAGGAGGATTCAAGCTTGGAATCCTATTCGGGCAATAATCAAACCGTAGAATCAAAGCTGAACACCAACTAAACAAGAATCTAGCGTTAGATTAAGGTAATCAAACTACCAATCTCTCTAATTTGCAAGTTAGGTTTTCAAGAAATGGCCCAAAACTAAGTTTCAGATTTTTGAGCCATTTGAGAGGTTTAAAAATGCTTCCTTATGTTTTTCGAACTTAGAATGCATGTAGATGATGAATGCATGCTTGGATTTTAGCTGGAAATTAGAAAATTTAGAAGGGTAAGGAAATTGGTATGGGTTTGAGCTTCAAATTCAGATTTAAGCTTGTTTAACCATGTTTCGGGGCTACTTTTTTATGGGTTTTAACGTGTTAATGATAGAAAACAAGTTTATAAAACTTCCATAACTTGAATGGTAGGATTCTTGGTTGAATTCTTGAGTAAAGATACTTTAAAAACCCAGAAATTAACGTAGCAGTCGACTTGTGTTCTTTTCTACCCAGAATTCATGCCAAGAACATACCAGTCGACTGCCAGCTCAAATCAGTCGACTTTCATGTCCAGAAACGAAACAGAGACGAATCAGTCGACCGGTATGTTACAGCAGTCGACTTGCATGAAGAAAAATGTGAAAAGCATACTTAATGAGCTCCAAAAATAGTGAAATTTGGCAGGCTAAAACTAGACAAATCAAAGTTTACGATTGCCAACTTTCATTGATTTTGGATCCTGTTTTGTACCTTTTTAGCACATCTGAAGTTCAAGAACTTATGCAGAAAATATTTACTGGTTTTCATACTTTCATTTATTTGTTGAAGTACCATATGAAGGATTTAAAGGATAAAATTTCATATGTAGATTCCTAAGATCCTTAATATTGGATCTGAAAATTCTCATATTATTTGGAACTCATGTGGTATGGTTTTGGGAAGAATTTACAAAGTTTCGGTCTGCTGCCCTGTCACATCAGATCGCTACTGTTAAACTAGATTTTGAAGTGGCAAACATGTGAGTTTTGAGCTAAGATTTTGCAGCCAACTATATTTTATACTCATAAACATGTCATAATTATTTCAGAATTTTGGGAGTTTTATAGAACACGTTATGAGTGTACAAAGTTGGCATAATTATGAAATGAACTTGAAACACTTTGTTTAGCAAAAGTTCCTTCTTTAACACTTCAAAAAGGATTTCAAATGCCCCATGACATGATTAAACATTATGTTCTAAGTTTAGAAAGTAATATGAGCTAAGGGTAGAGAGAAATAACATAGAAAAGAGAAGAGTAAGTATCTTACATATATGTGCTGCAAATAGATAGGTCCATAATCGATTGACCAATTGTCTATATGGGATAGCTGTAGGGATTTCCACGGTTGAGCCATAATTTGGGATGCTAAAACATTTAATCGATTGATGAAGAAAGTTTATGAAAACACCGTGTTGGTTGTTTAATTTTAAGCTAGTAGGCTCTATATGGCCAAATCAAGAGTGACATGCTTAAAATTAGATTAACCATGATTGGGACCTAGATATTTCATCTCATATTTGTATAGATAGCATACAGAAATGGAAGATCCACATAAACGAATATGAGAAGAACCGTTAAAAAGAGACGGGGATCTCTAAGTTTAAGAGGAGAAGAACCGTTAAAAAGAGACGGGGATCTCCAAATTTTAAGTAGAAGTGACTCACTTGGCTAAGTAAAACCAACCAGAAATGGATACGACCTACCGAGAAAAGGGGCTAATCGATAGCAGAAGTTGAGATACGACCTACCGAGAAAAGGGGGTGATCTCATAGTACTCGAATCCACTGGGGGACGCTCCAGATAGTACACAGAACAGAAATAGCTTAATTGCTATAGGTTTTTACTTATGAATAGCCACTAGAATTGTATGTGCGAGTATCCACTGGGTGGTACTCCCTATGCTCATATGTTTTTCATGAAATGGGGCAAAGGCCCATATGTTTTATAATGTTGTTATTTCTCTACCATTCGAACATGTAAGATCATGTTTAAGAAGTATGTGCTCATATTAAATGTTTTATGACATGTAAGCATGCCATTCCATTTCATATGCCCTAACATGTAAGAATTTCCATGCTAAATGTTTTATGAAGAGTATGACATGCTTAAGTTTTAAGTTAAACATCACATCCACGTTTTATATGTTTGATGAGAAAGGAATGCAGAGATTTCTGTGCAAGGCACAGTGGTACACAACAATGAGTTTGAAAACAGGTAGTTTTGATTACTGGGGTTTATCCTCATTACGTTGGTGTGTATCAGTTGATTAGGTACCCGAAAGCCTATGAGATGGGGTTGGAGCGATGGGTAGCCTGACGTTTGAAAAGAAGCGGACCAGATAGTCTAGATGCATATAGTTTCATTTTGTATATGTTGAAATGTCCATTCCTTTGAGCCATTAACCTTAGGTATAATTTTGGAAAGGTTAAATGGAATATTTTGTACATGTATATATAACGGATGAAGATAAGGATTTTGTATTGTGATGTATATAAAGTTTTCGAAACAATCATCGGCGAAAACTGATGAATATCCTGTTTACGAAACACTAATCGGCGAAAATTGATGTATATCAAGTTTTCGAAACAATCATCGGCGAAAATTGATTAACAAGAAAATCAAGTATTCGAAACACTCATTGGCGAAAACTAATGAAATTCAAGTTTTCGAAACACTCACAGGCGAAAACTGATGAATATGAAGTTTTCGATACACTCACTGGCGAAAACTGATAAATATCAAGTTTTCGAAACACTCATTGGCGAAAATTGAAGAATATTAAGTTTTTGAACACTCACCGGCGAAAACTGATTAACAAGAAAATCAAGTTTTCGAAACACTCATTGGCGAAAACTGATGAATATCAAGTTTTCGAAACACTCATCAGCGAAAACTGATTAACAAGAAAATCATGTTTTTGAAACACTCATTGGCAAAAACTGATGAATATGACATTTTTGAAACACTCACCGGCGAAAACAGATTAACAAGAAAATCAAGTTTTCAAAACACCCATTGGCGAAAACTGATGAATATCAAGTTTTCGAAATACTCACCGGCGAAAACTGATGAATATCAAGTTTTCACAACACTCATCGGCAAAAACTTATTGACAAGAAAATTCAGTTTTCGAAACACTCATTGGCGAACTCTGATGAATATCAAGTTTTTGAAACACTCACCGGCGAAAACTGATTAACAAGAAAATCAAGTTTTTGAAACACTTAATGTCGAAAACTGATGAATATCAAGTTTCCGAAACACTCACTGGCGAAAACTAGGAATATCAAGTTCTCGAAACACTCATCGGCGAAAACTGATTAACAAGAACATTATGTTTTCAAAACACTCATTGGCGAAAATTGATGAATATCATGTTTCCAAAACACTAATCGGTGAAAACTGATGAATATCAAGTTTTCGAAACACTCGTCAGCAAAAACTGATTAACAAGAAAACCAAGTTTTTGAAACACTCACCGTCGAAAACTAATGAATATCATGTTTTGGAAACACTCCTCGGCGAAAACTGATTGACAAGAAAATCAAGTTTTCGAATCACTCATCGGCGAAAACAGATTAACAAAAAAAATCAAGTTTTCGAATTACTCATCGACGAAAACTGATTAACAAGAAAATCATATTATTGAAACACTCATTGGCGAAAATTAATGAATATCAAGTGTTCGAAACACTCATCGGTGAAAACTGATCAACAAGAAAATCAAGTTTTCGAAACACTCACCGGCGAAAACATAAAAATATGAAGTTTTCGAAACACTCATCGGCGAAAATTGATTAACAAGAAAATCAAGTTTTCGAAACACTCATTGGCAAAAATTGTTCAATATCAAGTCTTCTAAATTCTCATCGGCAAAAACTGATGAATATAATCTTTACGAAACACTCATCGGCAAAAACTGATTAACAAGAAAATCAAGTTTTCGAAATACTCATTGGTGAAAACTATTTAACAAGAATATCAAGTTTTTGAAACACTCCTTTGCAAAAACTGATGAATATCAAGTTTTCGATGAAATCCGGCAGTCAGCATCTCAGCCACTGACGGAGCACCCGTCTCAACCAGTGGCTCTAGGGTTTGTTGCCTATGCACTTCTCTTTCATGTGCCCTACCACGACCGCACGCACGGCCTCTAGCGCGGCCTCTAGCTCGGCCCCTGGGAGGCACTCTCGCCTCCCGAACGGATTCCTCATCAGTACGTGCAGGGACACTACCGCCCCTCCTAGCCTGCCTAGTAGTTTGCGGCATCCCTGTACTGCACATAAACGTCACCTGATAAGTATTTGCATAATCTATCATAGATTAAGAAGGAATGAAAGACAAGCTAACTCAATTTATCCTAGGTACTCCCACAAGTGCCTGTTTAATTCAACGTTGTGCCCGGGTTTCACAACGAAGCTTAAACCGACACCCGGTCATACCAATGACTTCACATGACTTAAAGAAAAACCAGGCTCTGATACCAAGTTTGTCACGACCCCAAATCGGGAGTACGTGACCGGCACGGGAATAGATTTTTACCTCTAAACCCGTAAGCCTTATCCTGTAAACATGACTATAACTACCCTGCTATACAATCAATATATATATATCATAATAGTGGCCACACCTCACTGGTGGCCTAATTAACCTGCAATCTGCGGTTCGCTCAATACCGCTTCAGCTCAATCCAGTGTATAGATATATTTATCAGCACTCATAATGTAAATATTAATATCATATTGACCATAAGTCCCAATACGTACGATCTATCCTATTCACATGCAGCAAGCACACATAATATATATCCATATCATATTGACCGTACGCCTCAATGCGTACGATCTATCCTATTCACATGCAGATGTTTATATACTCAAACATATATCCTAGTTTATCCCCAACTGGACCCTGTCTTTAAGTAAATGTGAAGCCGACAATTCTATAGTAGGTACATATCAAAAGCTGTAAATATATATACAACTCTTACAACTTTAAAATATGTACAACAAGTGAAATCAAAATAACCAAAAGTTGTCCACACTCGCGAATAAGTGCGTAAGGTTGGTCTGATGTCCGTATCACTGCCCGGACGTCGATGCCTGTCCGATCCCTATATCTGAAACATTGAAGCAGAGGGAGTGAGTCAAACAGACTCAGTGAGAAGCTTCCCATCCTCGGCGTAGCGGCGGGTACCGCTACAGCTGGGGAAAGGGGAAACACCCACAATCACATGCGCATGAAAGTCCAGTTTATCAAATGTTATATTACGATCAAGCAATATTAATATAACATTAAAATCAAAGATAAACCTATGGATCATGCTTTTCTATCATGCTTCTCATAATCAAACAATCATAATTAACATATCATATGAAAACTAAAAATCACTCAACTGACCCTAGAACCAGGCTAGGGCAATAGCCTTAACGGGCAGATGCTTTACTCTTTAACTGACCCTAGTGCCAGGCTAGGGCAATGGCCTCAACGGGCAAATCTTTTAGTCTTTTACTGACCCTAGTACCAGGCTAGGGCAATGGCCTCAACAGGCAAATGCTTTACTTTTTAACTGACCCTAGTGCCAGGTTAGGGCAATGGCCTCAACGGGCAAATTATTTTAAATCTTTAACTGACCCTAGTGCCAGGCTAGGGCAATGGCCTCAACGGGCAATGTTTTCTGACTTATTTCTTTTCCCGAGCCTTCAGCTGAGATTCTGACTCTATCTACCCATTACTATCCTAGACTGACTTTACCTAGGTAGTGTGAACCTCCCTATGACTCACTAATCAATTTATGAGATCGTTTTAATCCTTATGTAATACCCAAACCCTTGATTAGATCATAACCTAGCTCTAAGGCATTTCCTAAGTTCAATTACCATAAAATGTTGACGTTTACTAACAACTTCTATACGATTTCTTTATTGAGTTTCTAATTAATAGGGTAAACCAAACCTTGGACTCAATCAACAACTTACCCACTTGCTTGTACTGGTTGGCGTACCTCATGTCATCACATGGGTACCCTCCAATACCTTTTTACCTGTAGTCAAACACACAAATACAAATACATTCATGGACAACAATTTAGGAACAACAATAGCATGTTAACCACTAAAGAATTCCTACAAATAGGCAAGTAGGCAAACCACATAACCACATCCTCAATCAACTCTGTAGGGCAAGGATGGGAAACCGCTCACCTGGATGGCTTCCTTGTGCTTGTCCTGGAGTAACTCCCGCTCTGGACGACTCGTGGTTTCCTAACGAATGCATTCAAGTTGTTAACATCTCATCTATATGCAATTCATATGCATACTACAAGCTCATGCCTAGAATGCATCTAGACGTTGCCAAGAACCGAGTCCTTGGTCTTATCCGTCTTCCCTCTCTTCTACGAGAGTCTCAAGTGCCTTGCACTTGGTTTCATACAACCATCGTTCTCCTTGAGTTGCTTTTAGGGCCTTGGATTTGAGTTACTAAACCTCAACGTGCTTCTAAGCCATCTTACTTAAGGTTATCTAATGACGGTGTATAGGGAATTTAGAAATTCAAGAAATTGGGCGTAGCTTATTCCGTAAGTTTCTATTCTTGAGGGATAAGAAGACTTTTGAATGGTTTTGATCCTTAAAAACATGGTTGGGGGTGTCCTAAGATGTTTTGGATTGAAAATAGGAGGTTCGGACGCCCCGGATTGGCTTAAAAATGACTTTTGAGCATGCTGGACAGAGGCCCGGCGCTATAGCGCCCCAGCTGCTGCCCATCAGCTTTTGGTGAACCAGAGAAATGGTGCTATAGTGCCAGTTCGCAGCACAGCAAGTCGTTTGCTATGCTGTGGGCCGGTTTGAGCCCGTTCCGGCCCCCTTTCGACCCCGGCTTCGACTCCGTACCTCACGGGTTTTGTTCCCCTACAATCCAACGACATAAATCCAATGCTAACTACTCAAATCGAAGCCCGATTCCAAATTTATCAACGAATCCCCAAATTGGGAATATTTAGAAATTTAAACCCCAAACCCTTTCAAATTCGAATTCAGCTAAACCCGAGGGTATAGCCTCGATTATTACCCCAACTAAGTGTTCAAGAACACTTCCTAGGTCTCAAGCTACCCTCGAAAGAACCTAATCGAAGGTGGATTGAAGAAATCCCTAAAATGAAGAGATTTGGGGTTTTCAAATGAATTTGGGCTTACCAACCTTTGATCCGATTGGTGGAAGGTGTAGGAGACTTCGCACCGAGCCCCGGTGACTTTTTCGGCGTCGGCTAGCTCTCCCCGGTCACTTTTCCGGCGCACCCCACCTCTTCTTCTCCTTCTCCTTCACGCCACCTTTCTCTCTCTCTCTTCTTTCCCTTTCTTCTTTCTCTCTATTCTTTCTCATCCTCCTTCATTCCTTTATCAAGAAACCCAAGCACCCCACTTCTCATTTCTAAAATAACTAATTAAAATAATATATATATATATATATATATATATAATAATAATAATAATAATAATAATAATAATAATAATAATAAAAACAAATGAATAAATGATAACTAAATAATAATGATAATTATATTATAATACAGAAGAGGTGGAAAATATCCCCAAATTAAATCCTCCTCTTTCAAATTAAATTTTTATTTTCTCTTATATCCCAAAAATATTTTCTACTCCCCTTTTTCCTATTTAATTCAGCTTTCCAATTTCTTAGGTCCTGAATTTAATCCAAAAAAATTATTTTCTACTTCTTTTCTTTCCTTTTCATTTCATTTTAAACTACGAAAAAATTTCCCGGGTATTACAATTTTTCTTCTTAATAAGTTTTCGCCGATGAGTGTTTCGAAAACTTGATATTCATCAGTTTTCGACGGTGAGTGTTTCGAAAACTTGATATTCATCAATTTTCGCCAATGAGTGTTTCGAAAACTTGATTTTCTTGTTAATCAGTTTTTGCCGATGAGTGTTTCAAAAACTTGATATTCATCAATTTTTGCCGGTGAGTGTTTCGGAAACTTGATATTCATCAGTTTTTGCCAATGAGTGTTTCGAAAACATGAGTTTCTTGTTAATCAGTTTTCGCCAGAGACTGTTTCGAAAACTTGATATTCATTAGTTTTCGCCAATGAGTGTTTCGAAAACTTGATTTTCTTGCTAATCAGTTTTCGTCGATGAGTGTTCCGAGAACTTGATATTCATCAGTTTTCGCCGGTGAGTGTTTCCAAAACTTGATATTGATCAGCTTTCGCCAATGAATTTTTCGAAAACTTGATTTTTTCGTTAATCAGTTTTTGCTAATGAGTGTTTCGAAAACACGATATTCATCAGTTTTTGCCAATGAGTGTTTCGAAAACTTGATATTAATCAGTGTTCGCCAATGAGTGTTTCGAAAACTTGATTTTCATGTTAATCAGTTTTCGCCGATGACTGTATCGAAAACATGATATTCATCAATTTTCACAGGTGAGTGTTTGGGAAACTTGATATTCATTAGTTTTTGCCAATGAGTGTTTCGAAAACTTGATATTCATCAGTTTTCGCCAATGAGTGTTTCGAAAACTTG
The DNA here is from genome assembly GCA_014851425.1 of Senna tora. NCBI lineage: Eukaryota > Viridiplantae > Streptophyta > Magnoliopsida > Fabales > Fabaceae > Senna > Senna tora. The sequence goes on along the minus strand of JAAIUW010000119.1, from coordinate 7,158 downwards.
ATTTTTTGTTAATAAGTTTTCACCGATGAGTGTTTCGAAAACTTGATATTCCTCAGTTTTCACCGATGAGTGTTTCGAAAACTTGATATTCATCAGTTTTCGCCAATGAGTGTTTCGAAAACTTGATTTTCTTGTTAATCAGTTTTTGCCGATGAGTGTTTCGAAAACTTAATCTTCTTCAGTTTTCACCGGTGAGTGTTTCGGAAACTTGATATTCATCAATTTTTGCCAACGAGTGTTTCGAAAACTTGATGTTCTTGTTAATCAGTTTTGGCCGATGAGTGTTTTGAAAACTTGATATTCATCAGTGTTCGCCGATGAGTGTTTCGAAAAACTTGATATTATTCAGTTTTCGCCGATGAGTGTTTCGAAAACTTGATAGTCATAAGTTTTTGCCGATTAGTGTTTCAGAAACTTGATATTCATCAGTTTTCGCCAATGAGTGTTTCGAAAACTTGATACTGATCAATTTTTACCGGTTAGTGTTTCAGAAACTTGATATTCATCAGTTTTCGCCGATGAGTGTTTCGAAAACTTGATATTCATCAATTTTCACTAATGGGTGTTTCAAAAACTTGATTTTCTTGTTAATCAATTTTCGCAGATAAGTGTTTTGAAAACTTGATATTCATCAATTTTCGCAGGTGTGTGTTTCGCAAACTTGATATTCATCAGTTTTCTCCAATGAGGGTATCGAAAACATGATTTTCTTGTTAATCAATTTTCGCTGGTGAGTGTTTCAAAAACTCGATATTCATTAGTTTTCACCGGTGACTGTTTCGAAAACTTGATATTCATCAGTTTTCACCGATGAGTGTTTCGAAAACTTGATATTCAGCAGTTTTCGCCGATGAGGGTATCGAAAACATGATTTTCTTGTTAATCAATTTTTGCCGGTGAGTGTTTCAATAACTTGATATTCATCAGTTTTCACCGGTGAGTGTTTCGAAAACTTGATATTCAGCAATTTTCGCCAATGAGTGTTTCGAAAACATGATTTTCTTAGTAATCAGTTTTCGCCGATGAGTGTTTCAAAAACATGATATTCATCAATTTTCACCGTTGAGTGTTTTGAAAACTTGATATTCATCAATTTTCGCCAATGAGAGTTTCGAAAACTTGATTTTCTTATTAATCAGTTTTTGCCGATGAGTGTTTCGAAAACTTCATATTCATCAATTTTCGCAGGCGAGTGTTTTGGAAACTTGATATTTATCAGTTTATGCCAATGATTGTTCCGAAAACTTCATTTTCTTGTTAATCAATTTTCGCCGGTGAGTGTTTCGAAACCTTGATATTCATCAGTTTTCACCAACGAGTGTTTCGTTAACATGATTTTCTTGTTAATCAGTTTTCGCCGATGATTGTTCTGAAAACTTGATATTCATTAGTGTTCGCCGGTGAGTGTTTCGAAAACTTGATATTAATCAGTTTTTGCCAATGAGTATTTCGAAAACTTGATTTTCTTGTTAATCAGTTTTTGGCGATGAGTGTTTCAAAAAATTGATATTCAATAGTTTTCACCGGTGAGTGTTTCGAAAACTTGATATTCATCAGTTTTCGCGAATGAGTGTTACGAAAACTTGGTTTTCTTGTTAATCAGTTTTTGCCGATGATTGTTTTGAAAACTTGATATTCATCAATTTCAGTTGGTGAGTGTTTTGGAAACTTGATATTCACCAGTTTTCGCCAATGAGTGTCTCGTAAATTTGATATTAATCCATTTTCACCGATGATTGTTTCGAAAACTTGATATTCATCAATTTTCGCAAGTGAGTGTTTCGAAAAGTTGATATTCATCAATTTTCGCCAATGAGTGTTTCGAAAACTTGATTTTCTTGTTAATCAGTTTTTGCCGATGAGTGTTTCGAAAACACCATATTCATCAATTTTCGCAGGTGGGTGTTTTGGAAACTTGATATTCATCAGTTTTCGCCATTGAGTTTTACGAAAACTTGATTTTCTTGTTAATCAGTTTTCGCCGGTCACTGTTTCGAAAACTTGATATTCATCCCTTTTCGCCAATGAGTGTCTCGAAAACTTGATTTTCTTGTTAATCAGTTTTTGCCGGTGATTGTTTCGAAAACTTGATATTCCGCAGTTTTTGCCAATGAGTGTTTCGAAAACTTGATTTTCTTGTCAATCAGTTTTCACCGATGTGTGTTTCAAAAACTTAATATTCATCAGTTTTCGCCAAGGTGTGTTTCGAAAACTTCATTTTCTTGTTAATCAGTTTTCGCCGATGAGTGTTTCAAAAACTTAATATTCATCAGTTTTCACCGGTAAGTGTTTCGAAAACTTGATTTTCTTGTTAATCTGTTTTAGCGGGTGAGTGTTTCGAAAACTTGATATTCATTAGTTTTCGCTAATGAGTGTCTCGAAAACTTGATTTTCTTGTTAATCAGTTTTCGCCAGTGAGTGTTTCGAAAACTTGATATTCATCAGTTTTCGCCAATGAGTGTTTCGAAAACATGATTTTCGGTTTAATCAGTACTCCCCAATGAGTGTTTCGAAATCATGATATTCATCAATTTTCGCCGGTGAGTGTTTCGGAAACATTATGTTAAATAGTTTTCGCCAATGAGTGTTTGGAAAACTTGATATTCATCAGTTTTTGCCAATGAGTGTTTCGAAAACTTGATTTTCTTGGTTATCAGGTTTTGCCGATGAGTGTTTCGAAAACTTGATATTCATCAATTTTCGCTGGTGAGTGTTTCGAAAACTTGATATTCATCAATTTTCGCCAATGAGTATTTCGAAAACTTGATTTTCTTGTTGATTAGTTTTTGTCGAAGAGTGTTTCGAAAACTTCATTTTCATCAATTTTCGAAGGTGAGTGTTTTGGAAACTTGATATTCATCAGTTTTCGCCAATGAGTGTTTCGAATACTTGATATTCTCATTAATCAGTTTTCGCCGGTGAGTATTTTGAAAATTTGATATTCATCTGTTTTCGCCAATGAGTGTTTCGAAATCTTAATTTTCTTGTTAATCAGTTTTCACCGATGAGTGTTTCGAAAACATGATATACTTCAGTTTTCGCCAATGAGTGTTTCGAAAACTTGATTTTCTTGTAAATTAGTTTTCGCCGATGAGTGTTTCGAAATCTTGATATTCATCAGTTTTCGCCGGTGAGTGTTTTAAAAACTAGATATTCATCAGTTTTCACCGATGAGTGTTTCGAAAACATGATTTTCTTCTTAATTAGTTTTCGGCGATGTTTGTTTCAAAAACTTGATATTCATTAATTTTTTCCGATTACTGTTTCGGAAACTTGATATTCTTCAATTTTCGCCGATGAGTCTTTCGAAAACTTGATTTTCTTGTTAATTAGTTTTCGCCGGTAACTATTTCAAAAAGTTAATATTCATCAGTTTTCGCCAATGAGTGTCTCGAAAACTTGATTTTCTTGTTAATCAGTTATCGCCGATGACTGTTCCGAAAACATGATATTCATCAGTATTCGTCGGTGAGTGTTTCGAAAACTTGATATTAATCAGTTTTTGCCGATGAGTGTTTCAAAAACATGATTTTCTTGTTAATCAGTTTTCATCTATGAGTATTTCGAAAACGTGATATTCATTAGTTTTCGCGAATGAGTGTTACGAAAACTCGATTTTCTTCTTAATCAGTTTTCGCCGGTGAGTGTTTCGAAAACTTGATACTTATCAATTTTCGAAGGTGAGTGTTTCGAAAACTAGATATTCATCAGTTTTCACCAATGAGTGTTTCGAAAACTTGATTTTCTTGTTAATCAGTTTTCGCCGGTAAGTGTTTCAAAAACTTGATATTCATCAATGTTCACCAATAAGTGTTTCGAAAACATGATTTTGTTGTTAATCAGGTTTCGCCGATGAGTGTTTTGAAAACTTGATATTCATTAGTTTTCGCTGATGAGTGTTTCAAAAACTTGATATTCATCAGTTTTTGCCAATGAAAGGTTCCAAAACTTGATTTTCTTGTTAATCAGATTTCGCCGATGAGTGTTTCGAAAACTTGATATTCATCAGTTTTTACCAATGAGTGTTTCGAAAACTTGATTTTCTTGTTAATCAGTTTTCGCCGATGAGTGTTTCGAAAATTTGATATTCATCAATTATCGCAGGTGAGTGTGTCCGAAACTTGATATTCATCAATTTTCGCCAATGAGTGTTTCGAAAACTTGATTTACTTGGTTATCAGTTTTCGCCGATGAGTGTTTCGAAAACTTGATATTCATCAATTTTCGCCAATGAGTGTTTCGAAAACTTGATTTTCTTGTTAATTTGTTTTCGCCGATGAGTGTTTCGAAAACTTGATATTCATCAGTTTTCGCCGGTGAGTGTTTCGAAAACTTGATATTCATCAGTTTTCGCCAATGAGTGTTTCGAAAACTTGATTTTCTTGGTAATCAGTTTTCGCCGATGAGTGTTTCGAAAACTTGATATTCATCAGTTTTCGCCGATTAGTGTTTCGAAAACTTGATTTTCTTGTTAATCAGTTTTCGCCGATGAGTGTTTCGAAAACATGATATTGATCAGTTTTCGCAGGTGTGTGTGTCGGAAACTTGATATTCATCAGTTTTCGCCAATGAGTATTTCGAACACTTGATTTTCTTGTTAATCAGTTTTCACCGATGAGTGTTCCGAAAACTTGATATTCATCAGTATTGCCGGTGAGTGTTTCGAAAACTTGATATTAATCATTTTTCGCCAATGAGTATTTCAAGAACTTGATTTTCTTGTTAATCAGTTTTCGCCGATGAGTGTTTCGAAAACTTGATATTCATATGTTTTCACCGGTGAGTGTTACGAAAACTTGATTTTCTTGTTAATCAGTTTTCGTCGTTGAGTGTTTCAAAAACTTGATAGTAATCAATTTTCGCGGGTGAGTGTGTCCGAAACCTGATATTCGTTAGTTTTCGCCAATGAGTGTTTCGAAAACTTGATTTTCTTGTTAATTACTTTTCGCCAATGAGTGTTTTGAAAACTTGATATTCATTCTTTTTCGCCAATGAGTGTTTCGAAAACTTGATTTTCTTGTTAATCAGTTTTCGCCGATGAGTGTTCCGTAAACTTGATATTCATCAGTTTTCGCTGGTGAGTGTTTCGAAAACTTGATATTCATCAGTTTTCGCCAATGAGTGTCTCGAAAACTTGATTTTCTTGTTAATCAGTTTTCGTCGCTGTGTAACACCCCAATTCCCTACGTCCATTATAGTATATAGTTGATATGAATAAGTGTGTTACTAGCCTTTCTTACCCGAGTTCATTTAAATATTTACCAAGTTTATTAATTAAGTTCAGTTGGTTTGGGTTACTACTCTCGAGTGTCTCACTCGTCTCTCTCAGCGGAAGCATTAAATTAAAAACAAACACAAGCATCTTCATTACATAACCTTCTCTTTACTATAAACATATATAATACACATACCATCCATCATCAAAGCTAAAGTCCCATGAAGGGAGAAGTTCTAAGGATAGCAACCATCTTAAGATCTTAGCCCTTAACCTACTAGTGGATAAAGACTCCAGTCTTCACTTACATACCATTCATATACATACCCAAAATATGTCCTCCATCCCTTCCTATTCATATGAACTACTAAGACTTTGTAACCTTTCAAAAAAGATACTAAAGGACAAAGTCAAGGGAATGGGGACTCCAAAAACAAAAGAAAACATTTACTATATGATCATATTCCTTGAGAAGGTGTCAGATAAGTCACTACATGTACAATCACATCGCTAATCACTACGACCAAGCCCAGTATTGGAACATGCCTCCATTCCAGTTTGGCCTCCAATGTGACTAAGTACCTAGGCATCTGATACACACCAACGTAATCGTAAGATTTCTAATCTTAGTAATCATAGCAACATGTTTTGAAAACCGCTAATGTGTACCACTGTATAATCATACAGAAAATCCCTGCAATTCCTCATACATTTCATAACTTTTAAAACATGGATGCAATATCATTCATTTCCTTAAAAATATAATAAAGCATGGCATGTATTCCTGTGAATGCAACCTTTGATACATCCCTTGAAAAACACTCATTCAAATCATTCATTGGTATGGTATGGTATAGTATCATCCTCATCTTTGCAAAACGTCATAAACTAGAGTAATATGAAATTACATAAATCATATCATCATCATTCATAATTCCAAGGGTATTGAAATAACAAACATAATGAACATGTGGGCATGTAGCCCTAATTTCATAAAATATATGAGCATCGGGAGTGCCGCAATGCGAACACTCACACACATCCATACATGCATCATGATTGTAGGACCCTTTGTGTCTTTCCCGAAGGATCAACGATTCTTCCCTCATAACATCATCATTAGAGGACCATTTGCGTCTTTCCCGAAGGATCAACAATTTGCCTCCCACAAATATTCACATATACATAAGATTCAACTTGTTGTTTCAGAGGATCAACTGTTCAATTTCTTGAACACATACATTCATAGGATTCATTGTGTCTTCCCTTAAGAATCAACCTATTGCATGCATTGTTTCTCTCCCTGTGGATCAACAATTTAGATGCATGGTATCTTTCCTTAAGAGTCAACAATTAATCTCCGTGATATGCTATTCACATGTACATATATTGGAAAGAAATGGGTCCCAATCATGGTTCGCCTAATTTTAAGCACGTCGCTCTTGAATGGCCACATAGGGCATACTAGCTTAAAATTCGGTAACCAACACGGTGTTTTCGTAAAATTACATTCTTAATCGATGGATGTTTTACCATCCCAAATAATGACACAACCATGGAAATCCCAATGGCCGTCCCATACCGATAATTGGTCAATCGATCATGGACCCATTCTTTACCGATACATGTACATTGAATACTAGCTCTCTTTTCTTTCTTTCTATGTTATTTGCCCTTGATTGATATTTCAAATTATTTTAAAATCTTTGAGCATCTTGTTTGAGAATGAAATTAGGTATTTAAGACATCATTTAAAGTAATTAGGTTCACTATGCAGAATAGGGGCAAATCAGCGAGCTGATTGGGGCCATCTATCGGTTGATTGGTACATATTTTTGACAAATAAAATTTTCCGGAGACCTATCAGCCGGCTGATAGCTCTCTGGAGAGCTAATTCAGCCACCTTAAAAACACAACAGCCGGTCTTAAGCCATACCGGCTGT